>MJUU01005621.1:5276-20301 GCA_002080025.1 Modiolus philippinarum
AAAAAGTATACCGCACGGTTTCGGACCAAATGTAGTGAAGTTCCGTCATGACCTAACGAACATTTTTCCCATTACACTTTATCAGCTATCTTTTACGGTTTTCGAGTTTAAGCGATAACAAGGTTTTTTGTTCGCGGGCAGGAAACTCCGTTACTAAAAATAGATCTGTGTGAATGCGTTAATCAGAGCTGGCCTCCATAAGACCCAACAACCACGTAAAGTTTCGAAATGATATGTCGCTTAGTTTTAGCACATCGGTTGCGGCGGAAGAAAAAGAATAATAATAATAATAATAATAATAATAAAAATAATCGGAAGAATTACAAGAAGGTCTTTCCGACTGGAGTCGTGAAAGACCTTAATAAGTCTCCCCAAACTTCGTTCGGGAGACTTAATAATAAAAAAAAACTAGAGTAATAACTGTCGGAAACGACAGTGATCCCCGCACCCCCTGTTTGACACAAAAAACAGCTATAGACCCTGGGTATAAGTTTTATTAACATTTTTGAAATTAAACTATTGACAGTCACTATTTTTACCATAAGGAATTAAAGAATATATGGTTGTTAGGCAGGATTCCAAAAAATAAGTAGTCTTTGAGACTTTCAGGAATTTTACCAAACTTGGACTCTTATATTTTGGAAATCAAATTGATGAAATGTTTCTTCTAATTCTAACAAATTTCTTAACTATGGTTTCAATGTAAAATTTCGAAAAATCAGTGGTCTTTGACAATTTCAAGGAATTTACCAAATTTGGAATCAAATATTTTTTCAAATTCAATTCCTGAAAATGATTGTCCTAATGGAAACAAATCCTAACAGTTTGGTTGCTAGGTAGAATTCCAAAAAATATGTGGTCTTTGACACTTTCAGGAAATTTACCAAAATTGGAATCAAATAGTTTTGAAATTCAATTGATGAAAATAATTGCCCTAATGGAAACAAATCCTAACAGTTTGGTTGCTAGGTAGAATTCCAAAAAATACGTGGTCTTTTACACTTTCAGGAAATTTACCAAAATTGAATTCAAATATTTTTGAAATTCAATTAGTGAAAATGATTGCCCTAATGAAAACAAATCCTAACAGTATTGTTGCTAGGTAGAATTCCAAAAAATAAGTGGTCTTTGACACTTTCAGGAAATTTACCAAAATTGGAATCAAATATTTTTGAAATTTCAATTGGCGAAAATGATTGCCCTAAGTGAAACAAATCATAACAGTATTGTTGCTAGGTAGAATTCCAAAAAATAAGTGGTCTTTGACACTTTCAGGAAATTAACTAAAATTGGAATCAAATATTTTTGAAATTCAATTGGTGAAAATGATTGCATTAAGTGAAACAAATCCTAACAGTATTGTTTCTAAGTAGATTTCCAAAAAATAAGTGGTCTTTGACACTTTCAGGAAATTTACCAAAATTGGAATCAAATATTTTTGAAATCCAATTGGTGAAAATGATTAACCTTATCAAAACAAATGCTAAAAGTATGGTTGCTAGGTAGAATTCCAAAAAATAAGTGGTCTTTGAGACTTTAAGGAAATTTGCCAAAATTGGAATCAAAGTTTCGAATTCTAAGATTTCAGAATTTGTATTTTTTCCAAATACTTGCCAAAATATAAGATTATATGCCAAAATGTCCAAAAATATCAGTCTTTGACATTTTCAGGAAATTTGCCAAAGTTGGAACCGGAATCAAAATTCTGAAAGCTTATTGTGCATCTACAGACTGTATGCAACAATTCTGCAACAAAATTAAATCCATAAATCCAAAAATGTAGGATGAGTTTGCGTCGCATGCCATATGTGTCACAATCCACATTTTGTGGTCTTTGTCAAATCGACATCTTGGGGCCTCTTGTTTGCATCAAGATAAATATCAAAAATCGGAAGGCTCATTGCGCATCTACAGACCATATGCAACAATTCTACAACAAAATTAAAACCCTAAATCCAAAAATGTAGGAGGTGTTAGCGTCGCATGCCACATGTGTCAAAATGGACATCTTGGGCCTCTTGTTTGCACCAAGACCAATATCAAAAATCCGAAAGCTTATTGCGCATCTGCAGCATATATGCAACAGTTCTATAACAAAATTAAAACCCTAAATCCAAAAATGTAGGAGGAGTTCGCGTCGCAAGGATGTTTGACGGACGGACGGACGGACAGACGGACGGACGGACGGACGAGGCAAACGACAATATCTCCGAACTTTCATTCGAAAGTGCAGGGATAAAAAAAAAATACCGAAGTTGCATAAAAACCAGTAAATTTCGTTATGCAAGGAGTAACCTCTCATCAGCAGCATTAAAATCAAATAATATGGAAAGCCATAATAAAAGGTAGTCCAAAAGAAGTACTCATTTCCAGAAATATGAGTATAAATTAATATATATATTAAGTAGTTGGGGTGAATAAAACTGAGCGTCTATTTTGTGTATCTAAGCAAAAATTCAATAATTCTACAAGACTGTTATCTAAATGGTTTTGTTTGTCTTAAACAGAATAGTTAAAAAAAATATGAACAATAAGTATCAAGTTTATTTGAATAATATTGAATATTTTCCAAAAATTAAAAACGTTTCATCAAGATGAGATAATTTTATGCTGAAATTCCATGATATAGGTCAAATTTTCTAAGCCTTCTAAAGCATTTTAAAAACCACATTTTATTTTTCTATAAAAAAAAAATCTGCTTTTTAATTTTTGGGTCCCAAATTACTTTAATTAAGTTATATCTCCTTTCTTGGAAAAATAACAAATTCAAATGTTTCATGAAATAACTTTTTCAAAAGGTCCGTGACATATTTTTTATGTTTTTAAATTAAAGTTCTATATCGTATCAATAAATATACAAAGTTTGGTAAAATTGTATGTCTAATTATGGAAGAAACATGCCCTTTAATTGTCGCAAAGGACTATTCCCATATAATTCTATCGTACATAAAAAAAAAAATTGGCCAATATTTACAAATATGTATCGTTTTGATATATCCGTGACCCCCATTTTTTGCATATTGTGCAAATTTTAAAAATCCAAGAAACAAAGTCACTGCAACTACCTTAAACTAGTTCAAATAGGCATACGTTTTGAGTGCTTATTGACAGGTTAGCTTACGAATCGACAAACCTGACCAAAAGCTTGTCTCCGTATATTTTGACAACCAATACATGCCTGTCTTTTCCTTTTCTTCGGTAACTTCGGTATTGTGTTACTTATAAAAGTAACCTCGGTATTGTGTTACTTATAAAAAAACCACTAGAAACATTATTTTCCATTACTCTTCTATTACATGTGATGCTGATTTCGAGCAAAACTACCCTAACAGCTGAGACTGTTCCACGTCGCCATATGGATATGACCCTTGCTGACATATATTAACGGGGATTCTTAACATCATTGTAGATAAATAAGTTCGACGATTCTTTAGAAAAGGGACTAAATATCGCCCACCTTCTAAAATAAACTGGCAACCAGGTTTTGATATAATTTTAGACGCAGCAACCAATTATTGTAAAGAAATGGTGCAAACGAGAAAGTGCAGACAAGTATGCTCTAAATTTTTTAAAGATGAAATTATTACCAAGGTCACCAACAGAATTAATTGTTATAGAGATAATTATATTGAGTCACATCCTTAACTGTCTGTTAATAGCAGCAAGTCAAAAATGAAGGATATATGTAACAAATATGTCTTGGTTGTCAAAATTTACGGGGACAAGGCTTCCAACAACGTTGCTATCGTGTGAAAGAAATACTATATCGACGTCCAACAAAACGAACTTGACAAGTCAAACACTTTCAGACGTACCAGTTGGGACGAAAAAGCGTTAATCAAACATTATAAGGATGCAGAAATGCTTAAAGTTCCACCTAAAGATAACACCTTGCCTACTATGTACTGGGTTTCTAAGCTTCACAAAAATCCTTTCAAACATCGTTTTACTTCGGCCTCTAATAAGTGTTCTACCTGTAATTTATCCACCCATTTAACTTGTTCACTTTCTTGTATAAAGGAGTTGGTAATTAGATACTGTAAAAAAAATTACCAAAACTCTGGTGTAAATTACTTTTGGAGTGTAAAAAATTCTATTGAAGTTTTAGATAATCTACAATCTGTTCAAAGACCAGTCTCCTTTATTGACAGTTATGATTTTCCACACTTTATTCAACCCTTCTACATAATTTGATTAAATCCAAATTGGGACAACTCATTAAATGGTCTTTAATTTTCTGGTTTGCAGTTCATTTGTTCTAACAAAAAAAAACAAGGATTCTTCTCTAATATTATCTACAATAATCATTGTTCCTGGACATGTGATGATATGATTAATGTACTCAATCTTTTGCTAGACAACATTTTTGCTCGTTTTGGCAACACTTTTTATAAACAGACCATAGGTATTTCCATGGGTACGAATTGTGCGGATCTTTTTCTGTTCTATTCAAAAGAGACTTCATGAAAAAAACTTCAAAACGGATCCATACCAAACAGTGATAAACTTATTTCTATTTTCAATGATAACAGCAGATATATTGACGATATCATTACTATTGACAATCCCCAGTTTTTTAGATTGTGTATACATCATTTACCTAAAAGATCTGAAATTAAATAAAGCTAACAATGACTCAAAATACTGGCCTTTTCTGAAGCTAACTATCATTAAAATAAAAACAAAAATATATCATAAAAAAGATGATTTTGATTTCACTATGATTTCTACTGCAATTTGGTCCTGATTTCTACTGCTGAGTCTTTGATTTCTTACGATTTGTTTTGTGTTGAAATAGTATATTGCGCGATATGTAGATCTTTCAAAGTATTATCAGATGAATTGTGATAGAACTAATTATTAAATAATGGTTCAATAATCAGTTATTGGAATAAAATGTGTATTTTTCAAAATTATATGTAGTCCTAGCATTCAACTATTTCTATAGTTATATCAATATAAAGAAAGAAAGATAAATTGCTATTTCTGATGCAAAAATGCGATTTATATGTATGTTTTGATAACATTGCATGCAATATACGTCAAAACTAATGTTTTATTTCCAATAAAATGATTTTTTTAAATATTTTTATTCAACTTTCATATCATACAAACTCAGAACCAATTTGTGTCAGTTGTCCATTCCATTTAATCTCTTTCACTGTGTGTCTGTTACGTGTATAAAGCTCATGTATATTAGCCCTTAACACGTGCAAGGTTATTGTATCAATATATTGCAAAGAGCAATAGCCTGACATTCATATTGCAAGACAGAATTATATTCAAGCCGAAAAGTAGATATCTAATATCTTTTAAAAGTTATAGTAGATATCTAATATCCCTTATAAGTTATCTTATATACATATAACATATCTTATATCAATATAAAAAGAAGATATGTTAGCACTTACACACAGGCTTATATTCTTAACTATGTTCTCTTCTGTCGACCATCTATCTATGGGGAATGGCAAAAAATATCCCAATTGTAAATTAGATATTTTTATACCTTTGTGACAAATTTTCCTTCAAACACACCCATCAATCAAAGTGGATAAATTTAAATAAATTCACAATAAGGTCAAACGATAGACTGCCTCCTGTCTTCTTGACTGAGCCAAGAATATATAACTTTGACGCTGTTACAAAGTACATCTGTGACAAAGTGTAATTCAGGCTTATCAAGGGGTTGCAGAGGAGATTTTACAGCGAATGGATTAGGATAACTAGGATCCAAGTTACATGTGTATGTGAAAATGTCACTCAAGACAAGTCTCATCAATCAACTCAGAAAAATGTCTCCAGCAAGTTCCTATCAGATCCAAGATGGCTGCCAGCGGGGAACTTAGTTTAACATTGGACCCTATGGGAATACACATTCAAAGATCTCCTCTGAGACTACTAGTCCAATCAAAGCCATACTTGGCGACAACTGTCCTTAGTTGGTACCCTTTAAAAATGTGTCCTGCAAGTCCCCATCAAATCCTAGATGGCTACCAGCGGGGAACTTAGTTTAACATTGAACCCTTGGGGAAAACTCATTCAAAGATCATCTCCACTGACACAGTGGGTCATATTACATCTAGGTTTATTATCACACTAGAAAATGAGACCCTTTATCATTGAGGTTATTGTCTATGATAGATTTGGACCAGGTGAGCTACAGGCTCTTGATAGCCTCTTGTTATCACATCTGGTATTATATGTTGAAATCCATATTTGCTATCGACTACGTTTGATAATTTGATAGACAAAAGTCTTTCAGTATGATTATGATTGAATGATCAATGATGATAAACGGAAACAGGATCCAATGTGAAATCATATTCCCTGCTGGTGGCCATCTTTAATAAGATGTAAATCTAAAAACACATTATTGCAGGAGGACAGTTGTGGCCAAATTTGGTTCATAATGCCTCGGTAGTTTCAGAGGATCGTTGAATGTTACAATGTTAAACAATGTTAACAGGTGGCGGCATTCTTGTTTATAGAGTGGACTTGAGAAAAAAACCTTAAAAACTAATTTCGCTTTTTTTGGTTCCAAACGGCTCTGCAATTTCAGATGACAAGATTTTTGAATGTGTTACATGTATCCCATACGGTCCAGTCTCGAACTATGTCCCCTGCTGGTAGCAATTTTGGATGAACTGCGATGACGGAAAACACCTTTTCAGGGGCTACCTAAAGACTATTGTGGCAAAGTCTCGTTTCAATTAGCTTTCATTTAATGGATTTCCCCATAGGGTCCAATGTTGAACTTTATTTGTCACTGGCGGCCGTTTTTGATCAAGAATGAAACTAAAATTAAAGTAAATATATAACTAAATACCGAAGTTACTGTGAATTTACTTTCTGCATATGCGCATTTATATGTGTTTCTGCAGGAGACGACCCCAGGACTATTGTGACCAAGTTTGATTCCAATTGGCTATGTAGTTTCAGAGAAGATGATATTTGAATGTGTTTTCCCATAGAGTTAAACGTTAAACTATGTTACCAATGGTAGTCGTCTTGAATGTAGCGCAGACGGGGTCACCTGAGGACTTTTGCTGCAAAGTTTGGTTCCAGTTGACCTAGTAGTTTCAGATGAGAATATTTTCGAATGAAAAGTTTACGCCGGACAGACGACAGACGAACGCAAAGTGATGGCAAAAGCCACGACAAGGTGAGCTAATAATATCATAATATGATTATGAGCTCTTAATAAATTAGAGTGGTAGCCCTCAATGATCATGTAAACACAGCATTAATTTACAGTAAAATTAGTGAAATCTGAGAATTTTGATGTGTTTCATACCCGTATTTTTCATTGACACCTTACTTCTTAACTTATATATATATGTGTTCTTTGGTATTGTGTGCCGGTTTCTCTGCTACTTTATTGATTCTTAAATGATAAACGATTTCATGTCATCGGTCGGTTTATCAGATTAATTTTGTATTAAGAATAGCAAGAAACACAATTTATTCTGCAAATTAAATTATAATTTGCTTTAAATGTGCAAAATGATTAATATGTAACATTAAATCGCTAAATCATGTCAGTAGAACGCCAGGACCTACCAGTAGAAAGCTAGGACTGAGCGTTAGAAAGCCAGGACTTTATATTTTCAATTTGCATCTAGTATAGCCAAATTACAGTTTTTTCAATCTTGAAAAGTGTTGCTAAATAATTGTATTATAGATGAGGATAACGCATGTTGTTTTTGACTCGTTCAGCACAAGTATAGTAAAGATAAACATGATTATTTACACAGTGGAATAACAGCAATTGGCATAAAATATAAATATTGCATGAATGCATTTTTACCGGTATCGAAACGATGTTAATTTGTAGTTAGTTTCACCTGTTCATAACTACAACAATGCTCTCGTTTTTGTGTATCAACAAAATTGTCTGCCTGTTGTCATTTTTGTTTATCAATGCAGAAGAAATCACGGACAAGCATTAGAAATCCTGTTCAAAATGCAGTAGAAATCATGTCCTCGCAGGACAACGATACCTACGGTGAAGTTGTTGAATACTTTAAAGAGGTTTTATTATAGATATGAACATTTAATATCTAAATATGGCGTTACTCGCAAACAGCTTATTAGTATGGGTATTTCTAATCCTCGTTTTTACGGAAATGTTAGAAATGCCAAAAACTGATTAAAGATCCAGAAAAGCCGGGACGTAACCTACATTCTTTACGTAATAGGGGATTTCGACAAGATACTCTGCTTGCATCCGTAAAATTAGCTTTGAGATGTAGTGACCTGAAAATTTTACAAACATACTGGCCTCTTACTGGTACTGCTGATGTCTACTGAAATATATGATGTTTCTTGACCAAACCCTTCGGGAAGTTTTGAGTTTGATTTATCTTCCGTAGTTCGACAGTGTTTACCAGCAGACAAGGCTCCTTGAGCTAGCTGGCAGCTAAGCGGCGAGTACCCCTTGACTCAACTTTCAAAATTACGTATTGTCATTTTCTCTCCTTTCAAGATTGTGGTCATGGAGTTAGCAGTCTACGTGTATTGGGTTTTATTCGTATGTTTATTATACTATAGGGAAGCGGGACGGATAGAGAAAGCAACGGCAGTAGAATACCAAAGGAACAAAGGAGTGAAATTTACAAAAATCGAAGTCCAAAGACACGGCCAAAACAAGAATACAGAAAACAATGCCGTTAGACACAAAAAAGAGAGGGGAGGTTTTGCAACCCATTAACTGGTTTAACCCTACCGTTGGCTTTTGCTAGTGCCGGTGCCTAGTCGCAAGTTCTTATCGTTGTTTACGTTTGTCCTTTGTCTTGTTTCTATTTTTTCTGTGAAGTTCCCTGACAGATTGTGGCATGTGTAATTTTCAGCTATTGTAGATGTTTCCTGTTATCCCCTTTCTTTCCTGTTACATTTATTACTGTACAGATGAAGAGGTATAACAATTAAAATATTTGTATGCGAATCAGAAACGCTGAAATGCAGAACATTGAAGCATAGTGTCAAAACAACGTACGGCACAGAAACGAAAAAATGAGACACACATACAGACGAGCAATATAGACCAAATTTAAAGCCATTAGTAAGATCAAGTGCAACGGTACAGTCAACATGTCTTACTTCTTAAAAGACACCAGTTGTGTAAACATGTCTGGTAGCAAAATCAACCGAAGTAGAGGAAAATAAAACAAAATTAAGCTGTTGAAGGGAAAGATATATTGTCTTCTGGGAAACATATATCCCATAGCAGCCTAAAAGATCAAAATGTCGGCCGTTTAACTTATTCAGTGATTACTTCAAGTTATGGACAAGATTCCTTTGATTAAGTATCTTATCTGT
This sequence comes from Modiolus philippinarum, assembly GCA_002080025.1. Classification (NCBI taxonomy): domain Eukaryota; kingdom Metazoa; phylum Mollusca; class Bivalvia; order Mytilida; family Modiolidae; genus Modiolus; species Modiolus philippinarum. The sequence goes on from MJUU01005621.1 coordinate 14,598, forward strand.
GAGCAACCTACCCACGCTCTACTATGGGTAATAACAAAATTACCAGTTTTGTCAAGAGCCATAGTCCAAGAGAAAGCAGGTGGAAATGTACAGGAAAATTGCAGACCGCATTGGTTCCTACTTACTACAAACATTTAAAAAGATATCTATGAAAGAACTGTTTTAATGATAGTATGAGACGGAATTGTTGAGGCCTTGATAACTATGTCTAATGAGAAAGATGCATATTTAAACACACTTATAACTACTTGTCACCAATCTGGATTCACTCCCGGTGACTCATCTGTCAATCAACTTTTACTTATGACAAACGAATTCGGAGGATTTTGATGAGGGTAAAGAGGTAAGGGTTGTATTTTGTGATGTAAGCAAGGCATTTGACAGAGTTTTGCACAAGGGTTTAATTTATAAAATGAAACAAATTGGTATTCGGGGCCAATTTAAAATTGGATTGAAAATTACTTAACCGAAAGAAAACAGCGAGTTCTCATGAATGGTAAAACATCTAGTTGGAGACAAATAAGAGCCGGTGTTCCCCGGGGTTCAATCCTCGGCCCATTGTCTTTTCTCATTTTCATCAATGATATCGTTTCAGAAATTCTGTCAAATATCAAACTCTTTGCCGATGATACAAATAAAAAAATGGGTAACAGGAAACACCTACAATGGCTGAAAATTATAATTACATACCACAATCTGCTAGGGAACTACACAGGAAAAACACGTATAAGACAAAAGACAAACGTAGACAACGATAGGAACTCGGACAGCCGATATAAGTTTATATCTTTTTGTAGATAATCCTGCTTTGGCAGCCACAATATTAAATGAGGATGTAACTAAAATACATAATTGGTCAAAGAAATGGCTAGTTACTTTCAATCCTAATAAGACTGACACAATGACTATATCTCGGAAACGTGACAAACCTCTTCATCCTCAACTTTTTATTAATGATACGCCATTAAATTGTGTAAACGAACATAAACATTTAGGTGATATCTTGTCAGATGATAGTAGCTGGCATAGACATTGACATGGTTGTTAAGGGGGTAGACCTGGGGAAGCCTAAAATTTTCCACTCGTTTAATTTTCTTAATATTTTCAGTATTAAAACTAGACATGTTCATGTTGACTTTCAGCAATTTTCAACAATTTTTACCGTCCCGTTTTATGTCTAGTGGTCATCAAAGATACCCTGTTTCCTCATGTTATTTGGTCAGTTCAGGACTTGATTGTGGTGCATAGAATTGGCTCTAATTAAGTTTGTATTTGGTTTAAAATAATTTCCAATGCAAAATTCTGTAGTTTAGACATGTGTGAAAGTAAGCATGAAAATTGAAAGTAAATTTAAATAGTTTGAATTGAAATACATGGGTGTTCTGAATAGTATAGGCTGAAATTTTTACTCTATTTTGATTACTATTAAACATGTCTTGTAAAAAATTTTGTCGTTTAATTTTCACGAAAAACTGAGAATAGAAAGAAAACTACTGTTTGTGAAATATATTAAAATTTTAGAAAATTATACAGTCCTATTTTTTCTTTATTTAGAATAAAGTGGGTAAAAATCGGTAAAATTGCTGAATCTGTGCTATAAATTACCTCTCTTGAAAGAAATCTGACTTTTACATATTTTCATTATCTTTTGGCAGCATTGCAAAAATGTAGAGTAAAATGCACTCATTATAAATAACTGGATGTTGGGTATTTGTTTTCATGACAAAATTAATATTTATTTTGCTGTGTGGAAAATTTTTTACAATTTTAAAATTTTGATAATACCTATTGTAATGATTCTATTAGTTTGTGTAAGTAATAAAAAGGTGAAAAACAGAGTTATCTCCTCCTACCCCAGGTCTACCCCCTTAAAAAGGCATTTTCCTGGCTCAATATTTTAAGAAAGTTTAAGTTTATGTTTAACAGAAACACTCTAGAAAAACTACATTTAATATATATTCGTCCTCTCTTGGAATATGCCGATGTTGTATGGGACAACTCAACTGTTATGTTGATAAGCGTCCAAAAAGAGGCAGCGAGGATTGTAACCGGGGGAACAAGATTTACATCGTTGACTTCTCTTTATAATGAAACAGGTTTGCAAAAATTAATAGAAAGAAGAGAAATACATCGTATAAACTACTTTTACAAAATCGTTAATAATTTGACACCTCCATATCTTTCAAATTTAATACTGACTCGCTGTCAGGATATACATACTTATACCACAAGAAACTCTGAAGCTATTTGTCCCATTATCACCAAAACCGCTCTATATTCAAATTATTTTCTCCCCTCAGCAGTTAAGCTTTGGATTCAACAGCCAACTGAAATAAAATCTTGTCCTTCACTTAATAGTTTAAAGTTTTATTTCAAAACTCAGCTGATTAAGAAACCCCCCTTCTATTATACGGGTACACGTACAGGTCAAATTCTTCACGTTAGACTGCGAATGAATTCTTCCAGTCTAAATGATCATTTATATAAAAAAACAACTTATTCAAAGTCCTTACTGTTTTTGTGGAGAACCAGAAACAATGGATCATTACTTATCACGATGTACCATTTATCACAGGCAGCGCAGTCAATATATATATTAAGCATGCAGATTCTCTTTCGATTAACGACTAACTTGCTTCTTTATGGATCCGATTTACTCTCACAGGAACAAAATGAATACGTATTTAAATTAGTACAAAAAATTATTATCAGTAGTAATCGCTTTTCACCTGCCACCACTCGCACTACTTCTTGACACACTTTACAATCTTTTCTAGTATCCTATCTTCGTTTATGATGAAATATTATTTCAACTTTCTTTGCGTACTTTGTACTTCCTATAATAACTTGTATTGTCATATACTCTAACTCTTAAACTTGATTTTTGAGCATGCTGTATTGAATCGTTTCGAAGTGTATCTTATACCCTTAGGATATGAATATAAGGACTAGGCTCTTGTTTTCAAATCAATTGGTAATTTGTGTAATAGTTTGATTTGATAATTGTTTCTATGTACATCTATATATATTACAAGTTATAGATAAAAACATGTTTACACTAATGAGAAAGTCTGAATAATTTGTGCTAGCTTTCGCATAACGAATCAGCTGTGAAACATACACTTCGTATAGCTGACAAATTTGGAATTTTACTGTCCATGTCAGGGGAAATCGATAATTGTGAAAGTAAAATCGTCCCTTTTATCGTAAATTTTAGTAGCGGTATAGAGCATGGGAAAATCGAGAGAATCTATTTGAGAAATGAACGGGATATCAGATTTTCACATAAATCCTTCGAATTTTGAAGTATCAACATGTGATCTATGTCACTTCGGGCATGAATAAAAGGACATGCATGACCTGTGATTGGAGAGGATTTTATCGTTGTCAAATAAAACTATATGTACGTAGAAAAAACCTGGTGCCTAAGTCCTCAATGAGTCAGTTGTATTGTGTATGGAAGTCTATTTCTGTCATCGAGATAAATTAAAGTCGCGATAAATTATCGCGACAAGTCGTGATAATTTGAGTATTTTGTCGACATACCAAACAAATTATCGCGATAATTTCTATGAAAAGTCAAGATAATTATGTTGACTAGTCGAGATAATCATATGAATTATCACGACTTTTAGAGAGTCATTGCCCACATGTAGCGTCGACATAAACTGTTGTTGCGATAAATTATGATAACTTTTTCAATAATAACATGACAAAATCGTGTTATTTTATTTCGACTAATCGCGAAAGTTATGATATCTGTCAACTACGGTACTGTGTGCCTTGCCGTGTTTTTAGCCCAACTGGCTAGAGCCAGGGTGAGCTTTTGCAACCACTTTGCGTCCGTCGTTCGTCTGTCCGACGTAAACTTTTCATTCAGAGATCTTCTCCACAATAGTCTTTAGGTGGTCCCCTGCAAAAAGTGTTTTTCAGGTCCATGCTATATCCAAGATGTCCACCAGCGGAGAACATGGTTTTAACATTTGACCCTATGGGGAAAACATATTCAAAGATCTTCCCCTCTGAAACAGCTAGGCTAGTTGGCCACAATAGTCTTTGGGTGCCCCCTGCAAAAGAGATGTTTTTCAGGTCAGCTCTATACCCAAGATGGCAGCCAGCGAGGAAGGTTTTAACATTGGACTCTATGGGAAAACACATTCAAAGATCTTCTCCTCTGAAACTGTTGGGGCTGTTCCAACAAAACATGCATGGGACAGGGCAAGGCACTTAAAAATTGCTGCTTTGGATGGGTGTTATTAATTAAAGTTCGAATTTACAAGCAACTAAGAAAATCCTAGTTTATATCTATGGGTGGTCATGGCAATTTTCAAGTGCCCTCTCCCGTCCCATGTGTGTTTTGCTGAACCAGCCCTGAGCCAATTTGAACGAAACTAAGCTACAATAGTCTTTTGACGGTCCCCTGCAAAAAAAGTTGTTTTTTTAGGTCCACGCTATATCCAAGATGGCCGCCAGCGGGAAGATAGTTTTAATATCGGACCCCATGGGAAAACACGTTCAAAGATCTTCTTCTTTGAAACTACTGAATTGCAAACAAATTTGGCCTTAATGGTCTTTATGTGGTTCCCTGAAAAGGATATCTTGGATATAGTATGGACCTGAAAAAGATTTTTTTCCAGAGACCACCTAAAGACTATTGTGGCCTAATTTGATGCCGTTTGGCCCAGTAGTTTCAGAGGAGAAGATCTTTGAATGAAAAGTTAACGGCGGACAGACGGACCACAGACGCAAAGTGATGGCGAAAGCTCACCCTGGCTCTACCCAGTTGTGCTATAAACACAAGGCACACACTTCCGTAGTTGACAGATATCATAACTTTCGCGATAAGTTGAGATGAAATAACAAGATTTTGTCATGTTATTATTGAAAAGTTACCATAATTTATCGTGACAACAGTTTATGTTGACGCTACACATGGGCAACGACTCTCTTAAAGTCGTGATAATTCATATAATTATCTCGACTAGTCAACATAATTATCTTGACTTTTCATAGAAATTATCGCGATAATTTGTTTGTTATGTCGACAAAATACCCAAATTATCACGACTTGTCGCGATATTGTATTGCGACTTTTATTTATCTCGATGACAGAAATAGACTTCCATAATTGTGCTTTACATACAAAAACGATGTTCGACTATCCGAAAATGAAGAAAGCATGCAGACACTTTTATTAAATAGAAATAAAACATAGGATTCTATTGCTTTTCAGGGTTTTATTGGGGTATGGGGGGCTTAAAAGATGTTATATTTAAAAAAAATATTTTCAAACCCCCTTCTTTAGCATTAAAATGCAACGAAACGATAATATCTCAACGTAGTTTTTCAATATTAAACAATCATTGACGATCTGTTGATTTATTCTGAATGCAATGTTGTGCTTATAACCTATATACGTCGCGAATGCAATTATATAGTTTGATATTTAAATGATCATAAAAAAATTTAGCAAGCTTTACACTTATTCCCCTAACAATAGATAGTCCTGAGTTCGTCATCAAAGACAGAAGAAAGATGGTATAGAGAGTTTTAGCCCAACGTGTCAATAAAACATAACAGAGGTGTTGTTTTAAAGCGATATCTTGGTGTTTTTGGTAAAAGTGGAGGATAAAAAAATGTATTTTGTTAAGAAAGGTAGAGGATTGCTTGGGATGAAGTGTGTAACAAAATTTACCATCTGCAA
>MJUU01005624.1:11082-25458 GCA_002080025.1 Modiolus philippinarum
TCATAGAACTCAGAGATGTTGTACCAACTGTAAGTCATACTATTTATCTGAGACAGACCAAACACATACTGTTTGTTTTTATCTAGTTCTATGGGTTGTTCAAACTCGGTCACAAAATTAGAGGCAGTGCCATTACCGGCATAACTAGAAAGTGTTATCATTTGTTCCATTTTTTATAACCCGAATATTTATTAGATAAAAAATTATGAGTGTATTTCAGGTAGGAGGGTGCATAATCGTTGTGACAAGTAATAATGTTTGACTTTTATAATAAAAAATCAGTTAAAAAAAAATGCTTGCATATGATTTGACCAATCTAAAAAAAATAAAAACAAAGGTGTATGGTTTTTATGAAATACTTGATATTCAAGGGGAAATCGTATATTTATATTATCCTTTTAACAATATATTTGTTATAGAGAGAGTAACTGGTGACGACCTGTCAGACTTACTAGAAATGTATAGGAATCAAAAGTGTAGAACCAGAGATACACGTCAGTGTTATGTATAACCCGTGTCATGCAAGCAACGTAAAAAATGTGAGTAAAACCTACTTTTTTACTTCTGGAGTGCTTAAAGCAGAGTTTCAATCGTTGTAGAAACAAAAATCGTAAACACGTTTTTTGTCACATGCTCCTGGATAGTAGTTAACTATGGCAAAAAGCCGTAGGTTTTCAAAAAACGTTTTTTGAAAACCTACGGCTTTTTGCCATATCAACTACTCGCTTATTTTTTAAATTCTACCTAGCAACCATACTTTAATTGTTTGTTTAGTTTAGGACAAACATTTGAATCAATTTGATTTCAAAAATATTTGATTCCAATCTTGGTAAATTTCCTGAAAGTCTCAAAGGCCTCTTATTTTTTTCAAATTCTGCCTAACAACCATACATTCTTAAATTCTTTTTGTAAAAAAGACCACTATCAATAGTTTGCTTTTAAAAATATTGAGAAAAAATATGCCCAAGTAGTAAAACAACTGTTTTCTGTGTCGAACAGGCAGTGCAGGGGTGGCTGTCGTACCGACAACCTCTAGTTGATATCGGTGTTGATGCAAACAAGAGGCCCCAAGATGTCGATTTTGACACATGTTGCATGTGACGCAAACTCCTCCTACTTTATGATAAAATCTTGATGCAGAATTGATGCATATAGTCTGTAGATTTGCACTAAACTTTCGGAATTTCGATTCTGGTTCTAAATTTGGTATATTTCCGGAAAATGTCAAAGACAAATATTTTTGAAATTATGGAATATTATCTTATATTCTGAAAAGTGTTAAGTAAAAAACAAAATTCTGTAAACTTATGATTCTCCAGGTGATTTCAATTTTGGTAAATTTCCTGAAAGTCTCAAAGACAATTTATTTATTTATTTATATATTTTGGAATTCTACCTAGTAACCATACTTGAATTGATTGTTTCCGTCAGGGCAAACATTTTCATCAACTGGATTTCAAAAATATTTGATTCCAACTTGTAAACCTGAAAGTCTCAAAGACCAGTTATTTTCTGGAATTTTACCTCGCAACCATGCTTAAATCGTTTGTGTAGTTTAGGACAAACTTTTGCATTAATTGGATTTAAAAAATATTTGATTCCAATCTTGTTAATTTCCTGAAAGTCTCAAAGACCAGTTATTTGCTTAAATGGTTTCTTTTATTTATAACAAACAGTTTCATCAATTGGTTTTCAAAAATATTTGATTCCAATCTTTGTAAATTTCTTGAAAGTCTCAAAGACCAATTATTTTTTTTTGGAATTCTACCTAGCAACTATGCATAAATATTTGTATAGTTTAGGACAAACATTTAAGTCAATTGGATTTGAAAAATATTGGATTCCAACCTTGGTAAATTCCTTGAAAGTCTTAAAGACCAGTTATTTTTGGTATTATAACTTGCAACCATACTTACATAGTTTGTCTGGTTAAGGATAAACCTTTTCACCAATTGGATTCAAAAGTATTTAATTCCAATTTTGCTAAATTTCCTGAAATCTCATGAAACCAATTATTGTTTGGAATTCTGCATAACAACCATATATCCTAGAATTCTTCTAGTAAAAATAACAACTATCATTATTTGATTTCAAAAATATAGAGACAAATTATGCCCAGGGTGTATAATAACTGTTTTCTGTGTCAAACAGGGAGTGTGGGGATAGATGTTGTTTCCGACAACCTCTAGCTTTAGCATGTTTTAGTTTCAAAAGTGTACGTAGGAGAAATTGCCTAAATTGAAAGTAACAAAAATCTTAAAAGGACGTTTTGGAATTCGCAATGAAATATACAGATAGACAATGTCATCTAATATATCCAATATTGTACAGTATAGTGTGCAGCTAAATAGTTAAGCTCATTGTTGAAGACCAAATGGTGACTTCAAGATGAAGAACAACAATAAAAGCGTTGTTCCATTTCCAGGTTTTACAATGTTTGTGTAGAAACTTTGTATCATGTGAATTAACCACATATTCTTATAAGGTAGTGGTTGTAAAGAGTGGTTTACAGACACGACAGACATTGGGAAAGACCATCCGAAAGACAAATGGGTATAGGAATTTTCTTTTACCTTCTTCTCTATGTTCTCAACTTGATCTTGGTGCACCTAATCTCACCCATGGGTTTTCATTGGGCCCGTGTTGTTAATTTTTGTATATATGTGTGTCTTCATTTTCTTTTTTGTGTCGTGCTCATGTTTATGTCTTTGTTTATTTGTTTTTCCGACGCTGCCATTGTCCTTGGATTGTTCGTTTTAGACTGACGGTTCGGTTCTCACATTTAAATTCTTGCTTTAGATGCATTTTTCTTTTTTTTAAAATACAGTTCCATGTTTATGTTGCATGTTTTGCTTAATTTGTTTTCTCTACTATTTTATGAATTGTTCGATTTTTTTATTAAATAAATAAATAAATAAAAAATAATAAAAAAGAAGGAAAAAAAGAAATAAAAAAGGGTACCAAATACCAGTTATCAATTATGTGTATAAGGGTCGGGTAAGTTAAGTTGAATTTATCTGTCTTCCTGTTTTTAGTGGGTTTTTTTATGAGAGGAGGTAACTCTGGACTTATTGCCTTTCATACACTTCGATAGTTGGGGGGGGGGCATAATTTCTAAATTATTTATCCCTACACAAAAACAGATACTTTATGACGAATGACAAAAAAGTATCAATCAACTAAATTTCCATTTGATTGTCTATTGATTTATGTGTCAAAGTTAACCCCATATTGTTCTTTATATCCAATAAAACGAAAGACAGAAACAGTCAACAGTCAAGTCAATATAAAAAAATGTCAGACCGTTAGATTGACTAACATTTGGACTGGAGGAAAATTAAGACTGATATGCTAAACAGATGAAAAAATACATGTATAGACAAATGGTAAGCAAGAACTTCTCTTGTTATTTAGTTTTTTCTCTCCTGAGTCTGTCATTGACAGTCATTAACACCTCTTTCACTCTTTTGTCAAAGTAGACAATTAGGGAAGCCGAAGAGGCAGATGTACCGATGAATGTCCATAAATCATGTAAATAGCATGCATAAAAGACGGGAATAAGTAACATCTGAACGGACAGGTAGTTAAATAAAAGTCGAAACCTCATCGTCGAAGGCTTTATGGTGACTTGAAGTCTTCATGATGAAGAACGATAAATAAAGCGTCATTCCATTGCTTGCTTTTCACTATATGTATTTGTAGCGACATTGTTTCACATGCATTTTCTTCATATATTTTCACTGTTTCACATTCGGGCAAATGAAAAAAAAATAGTATGGAATTCAGGCTATTACAGAAATTCAAGTGTGACAGCTGCCCTTCAGGACCCCAGGTCTACCACCTATGATGCTCATCCTTTAGAAGGCAATGACGTTTCCCACCCTACAATATCTAATTTTTGTAAATTTTGTTGAAACTAAGGAGTATCTCCCTCATGCAAAGCTCTGTCCTTAGCTGATTTTGGTTTTCTATTTAGATCATATTTGGTAATTTGTTCTCTATCAGTTTTTAAACATCTTTGACATTATGGTCTTCCAAACGTTTAGATTTTATATGCACTGAAGAGACATAAATTGTCGAAATGCGCATATGCAGAATCAAAATTCACAGTAACTTCGGTATTTAGTTATTTCCCACCCTAGCACGCTAATATCATAGACGCATTTGCTCGAAGTAATGTCGATTCACGAATATCTGTAAAAATATTTAGAAAAAAGGGGATGTTCGCTCCGCGGATTTCAAAATAGATCAGAATAAATAAGAATAGATATTCATGGGTCTTCATAGCTAAGAACAGGTAAAATCCACGTTTGGGATAACAATATGACGAGGTCGTTTTGACTTTTTACGCCAATTACTTTCATGTATCATTACTGCATGCAACTGAATAAAGAATGTCATATCTAAATTTTAAGATTTTATTAAAGCATCAGACATAAATGTGTACAAGATTGAAATATGCCTGATAAAATGTATAACCGAGGCACGATTTCAGAATTCACACACTTTACCAAAAGATATCAGCTCTTCTAAGGCAAAAATAAAATGGAATAAATACAAAAAGTAGTAGTCCAGAATCAAATACCAAGAATAAAGAATAGAAAAATGGTACATATAAAGCTGTGAACAGATACATTTCTTAATCAAAAAAAAAAAAAAGATTCATATCTAAGAATTTTCAATTAGAAAAAAACTTTAGCCCCTCCACCTTGGTAAATGGAATCTGCAATGACTGTGATGAGGTAATAATTTGTGAAATCTTATTTTTCCTGCAAATAATCACCAGTCATCTAACATTCTAATGTGCGAATTCGAATTTTAATGCCAATATCTGACAAGAAAGTTAGACATGTTGCGAGGGACGAAAATCTTGTAAACATTTTTCAAAATTTATGCATTGCTTTCAAAACCTAGAATAACTGTTTTTTTTTTTAAATTATGAACATATAGTTTTTTTTTATTTATTAAAAAAGCGTCTTTTACGTTTATTTTATTCATTTGTTTTATTTTTGGGAGGTAAATATTGAACGATCTATTTTGTTTACCCTTTTACCCTACAGATTGATGATAAATCGGAGCCAATTTCATACAGCCTAACTGATTTCTATTATTATGCCTAAAAGGAAGCAACGTATTATTATCCTAAAGACAAATCTGACGAATATTCAAAACATCATGCTTCAAAGAATAAAGACTAGTAGAAAAATTTAAGCTTACCCGATTTTGCCCTTTTAAAACTAAAAATCAGTTATGAGAATTAAAATCCTAGAATGTCAGAGTTATGTACAACAAGTCCTATTCAGTTCTGTCAATTACATTGTACTCAAATGTTTTCTTTACAGGCCTTTTCAAAAAATCATTTAGTCCGCTCTTCTGTTTCTGCAGATAAATTCATTGAAACAGTTTCGGTTATCAACCCAACACGGAAAGTGTTGTTCATCCTGAACACAGTTCATAACACTGTTCATATTTGGATTACTGGGTCATTGTTTACTGTGACACTGCACTAATTTTGTTAGAATTAAAATGTATTCAGAGTTTAAGTCGGTGTACCGTTGACCAACCGTACGAGTGATAACCGGAAGCGAAGTGTGTTTGTACCTCCAGTTGATGGGAGAGTTTCAATCCAAGAAAAGACAACAACACTACTTGTCAAGTAAATACAAAGGTGTGAAAAGTTACACTACTGATAAATGTTCTTCAGTACCAAATAAATGACATGCACTTCTTACTATTTGGGATTTCGATTCCAGTATTTTGTCTCAACGGTCTGTCTTTCATCTATTGCAATTCATGTGAATCTGCGACTGCGTTTGATCTGCAACATTTACAGATGAGTTGTTCCCGGTATTTCTGAATCCTGAACAAATATATGATAGTATCAAGAACTGGCGTCAGTAACATGAGCAAGATGGAGAGTTGGAAATATGGTTCAAGTGTATAACTGTCTGTAATGTTCATATACAGTCCCATAACAGATCTGGGAACAGCAGAGATAAAGGCGATGATTATTATCATTGTAAGAGTAGCCAAATTCTTTCGCATTCGTAGAGCATTAGCTTTTTTCTGTTCCCTTTGAGTTTCCGTTAACGTGGTGTCATGGACTCCAACTCTTTTCTGCTGCTTTATCATACGTCTAGCAACCACTCCATAAACACCTGCTATAGTAGCGACCAGTAATAGTACTGGAATATCGTGGGTCAGGGGAATAATGGATTCGGTTGTGTATTGTATGGTCACAAAGAAAAATTCCATATATACTTGCAATTATCTCAAATCTGACTAAAGCAAAAGAATGAGGTATGGCAAAGCAAAGTCCAACCGAGATATTGCCAGTTAAATTTTCAAGAATTTTTCGTTTCGTCGTAAATGTTGCGATCAGTCTATCAAAGCAAATCAGTAATGTATGTGACAATGATGAAAGCACTGTCCCACTAATTATATCTCTGATCAACATGCACTGGAAACTGATTGCCTCTCCACCATTATCGAAGAAATATAAAGCAATTCCATATATGAATTCTACTGCAATTGCACAGTCGCTTAAACTTAGACATAAAGCTAAGCGCAAAAATTTCAACTTCTTCAATTCTTTGGATTTAATAGATGCGTATTAGCACAGCAATGGAGGCTGACGTTAACTACGGACAGACAGCATCCTACTATGCATGCAACCGTCCAGTTAGTACACTCTGTACTAGTAGTATTCGTAGTGTTCATGCCTACGGAGACAAATCAGTACCTACACGTTGGAATCTATTATGGTTCTGACATATATTTTGAATACACAGATGTTTTTTCTTGTAGAATTAGAACCGCCTTGATTCAAGTCATATTTGTCGTACACAATGAATGCCTTTACGTACGACTAATGAGGATGGAAGGCGGGGTTAATGCGACAAAGAAATAAGAGAAATATAATGATATGTCTCTATCACAAAGGAAAATATTTTGCATTATTTTGCTGTTTATGATCATTAGGAAGATCCAAAAGGTAACAATGCGATAGTGCAGGCGGGAAAAAGGTTGAACTCGAACAAAAGAAATCAACCTCTCGTTTAAACGAGATAGAAATGTTATTTTTGGCTTGTTTTCCATTATTACATATTTATAAAAGTTATTTCCAATAAAAAAAAAATCAGTCCTACATTTAAAATCTATATGAAAACATTGTAGATAGTCGCAGGTGGATTAAAAGATGCACAAACCGATATAAAAGCTCGAAATAGCATATAACTTTCAAAGTGGATCCCCAAGAAGCCATATTTTGATTTCGACCAAAATTTATATAGGGATTGCCAATAACCCATGTGCATAAAAGTTCATGGGTTATACGTTCATTATAACCTATCACTTTCAAAGTGGATCCCAAAAAAGCCATATTTTGATTTCGACCAAAATTTGTATATGGATTGCCAAAAACTCTATCAATACATGTGCATAAAAGCTCAATATAGCGTATAACTTTCAAAGTTGATCCCCAAAAGGCCATATTTTGATTTCGACCAAAATTTGTATATGGATTGCCTATAACCCTATCAATACATGCGCATAAAAGCTCAATATAGCGTATGATTTCCAAAGTGGATCCCTTAAAACGCCACATTTTGATTTCGACCAAAATTTGTATTTTGATTACCAATAACCTGGTCAATATATGTGCAAATTTTTATGTCCGCTCCTTGTAGCGTTTCTTCAGAATGATAATTATATAATATATTCACAGTTTTTTTTTCGATTGAAACAAACATATTTGATATTGGTAAATTTCCTGAAACTAGATAGATTTACTATATACAAATATTTTCTATTAATGGATGGTAAAAGTTTGGTTCAAATTTGAATTTTTTTCTAAAAGACTAAGAGATTACCTATTCCTCGAAATCTAATATAGCAACAACCAAATTTCGAATTCAACTAAATTAGAACAAAATTTTTCCCTAATTTAATGAAAAACTATCCCAGTGTCGGTAAATTTCAAGAAACTCTTAAACACCAGTAATATTTTTTAAATTTACTTTGTAACCGTCATTCTTGAATTACTTTCAATGAAAAAAACCCAAATAACAATAACTGGATTTCATACAATTACTAATCAAAATTACACAGGGTTAATAGCAACTGTTTCCTGTGTGAGACAGTTAGTGAAGGAATTACTGCAATTTCCGACAGTCATATTGCATTAGATTTTGTCTCGCCCGCAACGAAAGTCACGGAAAGCGAGACAAAGGCGTGCAAAGTATGACAACGGCGACGGCGTTAACTTTTACTAAATACGGGATATTTTGAAAACCCTTTGATGTAGGAACATCATATTTGGTCCAGTGGTAGTACTAATCGAGTGCTACCTGACGGACATAACGTGGCCCCATTAAGTTTTTCTGCTTAAGTCCATTTCTCAATAAGAAGAAGTAGTAGGTTGATAATATTTGGTATGTAGGTTGGTCTTGGGTAGTACATGTCAGTCTGGCAGGTGACTTTTATCCTTGACCTCAATTTCTCGGTCTAGTGGCCACGTTAAGTTTTTCTGCTTAAGTCCATTTCTCAATAACTAGAATTGGTAGGTTGATAATATTTGGTATGTAGGTTGGTCTTGGGTAGTTCATGTCAGTCTGGCAGGTGACTTTTGTCCTTGACCTCAATTTCACGATCTAGTGGCCACGTTAAGTTTTTCTGCTTAAGTCCATTTCTCAATAACTAGAATTGGTAGATTGAAAATATTTGGTATGTAGGTTGGTCTTGGGTAGTACATGTCAGTCTGGCAGATGACTTTTGTCCTTGACCTTAATTTAACAGTCTAGTGAGCATGTTCACTTTTCTGATTAGTTCACTTAGGTTTTACATCAATTTAGAGGCCAGCCGTCCTGGACGGGCGAGACATCTGTTAGGGTCTTCACTTGTCTTTCTATTTTTTCTTTTTGACAATCCTACTATGCATGCAACAGTCCAGTTAAGTAGTATTCGTAGTGTTCATGCTTACGGAGACAAAACATTACCTACACGTCGAAATTGAATGTGGCTCTGACATATATTTTGAATATTTCTTTGCAGAATTAGAACCCCTTGAATTCAGTCATATTTGTCGTACTTGCTTTAATTGTAATGATCATGTCGAATTAAATGCAATGCCCTATATGGCGATCTCAGAAAGCAGATGTTCGGGGGTATTTAAGATTGAAATCTTAATTTTGTTTTTTTTATCAGATATAGATAAATCTATATTTTATCTGGTGATGAAAATGTTTTAACATGCTATAATATTTAAATTAAGAGGAACAGTTTTTTATATCAATAATCAAGATATTATCTTAAGTATTCAATATGTTTTAAAACAAGTCTTTCATAAATCTTTTAAGATTGGTACATGCAATACATTGTATGTAATTGTTGTATGGATTATGTAATTGTACATTTTATGTAGTGAGACTATATCAGAATCTGAATCCGTACACAATTAATGCCGTTACGTACGACAAATATAATGAGGTTAGAGGCGGGGTTAATGAAACAAAGAAAAAAAAAGAGAAAAATAATGATATCTCTATCACAAATCAAATATTTTGCATTATTTTGTTATGATCATTAGGAAGATCCAAAAAGTAACAATGCGATAGTGCAGGTGGGAAAGTGGTTGAAATCCAACAAAAGAAATCAACCTCTCGTTTAAACGAGGTAGAAATGTAATTTTTGGATTGTTTTTCATTATTGCATATTTATAAAGGTATTTCCAATGAAAAAAATATGAAATATTTTTCATTCCTACATTTAAAATTTATATGAGAACAAAAATGTTCCCTCATTTAATGAAAACTTTCCCAGTGTCCGTAAATTTCAAGAAACCGTTAATAGCAACTGTTTCCTGTGTCAGACAAGTAGTGAAGGAATTACTGCAATTTCCGACAGTCATAGCACTATTTTTTTTTTCTAATTGTCTTTTTGTTTTTGTGTGTGTGTGTGACTTCGTGCTGACTTTATTCAAAAAGGGCAAATTATACTAGTATCTCCCCGTTTTCTGGCACGTTTTTAGGGGATGGAAATGCCGATAAGAACCAATAAAAAGTATTATATAAATTGATGATCTACTAGGAATTTCTTATGTTGTTTTTTATTCTACGAGTGAAAACTGCTATCATAAACAAAAAAAAAAGCATTATTTGTCGTTATCTATTTCATTAAAACGACAATTTTCACAAATGTAAGAGGAAGTCTTACATAAAAACGTAGACCTAATCAAGAATTAGACTGTATGTAGGGATTTCTCATTAAGGAATTCAAACAGAATAGAATATTGTTTAGTAATGAATGAACTGTGTCAAAGACGTCACAATTGTTATTGCAAAATGTGACGAATTTTGTTTAAAAAAAACGATACCATTTGGAGAGAAGTAATACTAAGAGTGGCAAAGTGAAACTTGTTGTGATATTCAAAACATATTGATTAGCGCTTTTAGATATATTCATAGCTCGTAATTAGTCACGAGGATAATTTTTGACGCAAACACATTTTTACAATAAAATAGTCTATAGTTCAACAATGGGTAATGTACGTTTGCTGCCATCTTCGTATTATAATGATTTCATAATTGCCAATTTGTATAATCCCTTAGATCATGTACATACGTATATGTATATATTTCAGCGCTATATCCATTTGGTTGCTCAGAATTAAAATTTCATCTTTAGAATATCATTAGAAATATATGTATCGTTATATTTTAACAAACCGTTTTCCCAAACAACCAATGAAAGTATATGGGATACCTTCACATGAGACAAAGTGTCTACAAATACATTGTATTTGTTGTTCTTAATCTTGAAGTCACCAAGAAGCCTTCAAAAACGAGCTATGCTTATGCCTCATAGTAAGGGGACGACCATTTGATTTTCAGGGGTGGGGGCTTGGGCGATTTTGAAAATAAAAAAAATTCAATCTCGGTGCCAATGAAAATAAATATTCTAATTCTATTCTCATGAAAATCAATAATTCAATTTTGATTTGAAGAATAATTTTTTTGATGCAGATGGCAATAAATACTGTAAACCAACTAATTTTCGCGATCTTTGCGGGAGAGAAATTATCGCGAAAATAAATCTCGTGAATATCTTTTGTTCTCATATAAATGCATTAAAAAATAAAGAAGCGCAAAAAATTAGTAGCCACGAATTTCTCCAGAAGAGACAAAACGCGAAATAAAGTATCCGCGAAAATAAGTTGGTTTACAGTAATCTGAAGTGTCTTTGGTGAAAATAAATAATTTGTTCTAGACTCTCTAGGCAAAAATCGCCCAAGCCCTCCCCTGAAAATCAAATGGTCGCCCCCTAAGTTCATGACTGTCTCTAGCACCGGTTTGAGTTGAATGCATTGCTAAATGTCGAGCACAATATATTGGATGCGGGGTTGTCAACAAATATAAAATACACTTGCAAAGTGCTCTAACATCTGCTGCCATCTGTTTCCCAATAAAAAGACTCCTAGAAGACAATTAAAACATGAAAACAACCAAAAGGCATTCATCGAGTCAATTGTAAGAAAACTTGGTTTAATGAATTATTGAGATGTTGGCACTATAAACAGAATGATCAGAATACAATGGAAATTACAAAAAAAAAAATAAATAAATAATAATAATAAAAATATTAAAATGCCAAAATTTAAAATATGATGACGTATCCATATGAGATATTTTCTTAAAAACAAGTATACCATAACTGAAGTGTATAGAGAGCATACATTTCTCGCATGAGGAATCTTATTACGTACTCTACACTGCAGCAGAAACCAAGGAACAATCAAACAAACATTTGTAAATATCCGTTGAAGATTTGTAACATAGCTCATAATTTTCATTACTAATATTGTTTTCCTCAGTTTTTATTTTAAAGAACACAAGGACAAAGCCCATTTTACTTCTTCACAGACGATTATTGCTTTCACTTTGGTAACAAACATTTAAAAACATTTTGTCTCCAACAGAATGCAAAATAAAGCGAAAACAATCTTAATCATTTTCTTCTCTTAACCCTGACATAATTAATTTCAGCAAAAAGTGGTCTATGTAATAAAAGGGACCACAGGACACATCTTCAATGGCTGAAAATAACAATTACATACTTCAATCAGCAAGGGAACTACACAATAAAACCACAAACAAGAAAAAAAGACCAACGTAAACAACGATAGGAACCCGGGACTTACAAGTGGACTTCTAACTCCATAACCACAATCTTGAAAGGAGAGAAAAAGACAGTACGTGCTTTTGTAAGATGGTTCAGGGGTGCTCGCCGCTATTCTACCGGCTAGCTAAAGGAGCCTAGTCTGCTGGTAGAAAACTGTTGCACTACGAAAAAAAAATCAAACTCAAAACTTCCCGAAGGGTTTGGTTAAGAATCATCATAAATTTCAGTAGACATCGGAGTATCAGTGAGAGGCCAGTATGTAGGCAGATTTCCGGGTCACTATGTCTCAAAGCTAATTTAACAGATACATTCAAGCAGAATTTGACTATAGCCCCCCCATAAAAATCAACTGGTTGCTCCCTTATTACGTTAAGAATGTAAGTTACGTCCCAGATTTTCCCAGATTTTCTGGATTTCTAATCAGTTTCTGGCAATTTTTAATAACATTTCCGTAAAAACGTGGATTAAATATATCCTTAGTACAAAAATGTAATAAGCTGTTATAAAAGTGCCAGTTCGTCATTAGGGAGCAACCATTTGATTTTTTAGGGGGAGGGGCGCGGCAAGGGGGGCAAGGAAGGAATTTGAAAAAATATCCAGGATAAGAAATTTGGCGAAAAAAAATATCAAGACAAGAGGAAGCTGAAGAAAAATAACCAGGATGACATATACGTAGCAAAATTTCTGGCTTGTCAGGATCAAAAATTGCACGAAAAAAAATCCAGGATCAGATGTTTCTTCCTTGCCCCCCCAATAAAAATCAAATGGTTGCTCCCTGATAAGTTATCATGCATTGAACCAACTAATATGATTATTTAGATAGTGTCGAAAATCGTTGAACGGCAAGCGGCCTTCAGTTTGCCCAGTTTTTTAATTCGGTCCGAGAAGTGTCCTGTGGTTTTTAATATGTTTGGATTCTATTCTTCAAGGTGGTTCGACCGTAATAAAAATATCAGACAGAATGTTATTATTTTGAGCTATTTTGTAGGTCTTAGTCCATTTGTTTAAAAAAAGATAAAAATAATATGTCACCGACCATTTTTTCCTGTTATCAGGCTTTGATAATCGGGCCAAATTCAGTATTTTTCAGCAATATTTACAAAGAATATATAGGGAACTGTAAGAACATGCTTACTATTAAGCTTTCATATGAAATAAATATCAGATATTTTTTTTATATTTTGATATTTCAGAGAAATATTCTTCAGCTATATGTTGACCTTAAAAATCACCGTTTGACAAGGAGAGATATTTTACATAGTTTACGAAATTTACAATATTTACGGGAAAACCGAGCTAATTCACCGGGAAGTGTATGCCAATCTATTATGACGCCAAAATGAAAAGGCCAATAAAGGAATATTCCGGCTTGAAAATCAAGTCGATTCCGCATCCGACTCGAATTTCACAATTCGCGAATCGAATGCGCCGTGTATAGGGTCTGTAAATCTCGTCATGTGACACCGAGAAATCATGATAAAATTCAAATTTGAAAAGTTTCCCACCAAAGTATGACGTTGTCGGATTATGACGTCCTCATGCTTGAAACGTCATATTTTTCTGCCAAAAAATGCAACTCCGGGAACAAATTATGTACCCAGAAGTACCAAAATTGTAAGATTTGTTATTCTAACGGTTGAGACTAACCTAAACTCATGTTTAAGCGTAAACAGTCTAGATTTTACTCACATTTTTTTCTACGTCGTTTTCGGTTTAAACATCTCATAAGTAAAACAAAAAACTTATACGTTTTACTCATTCTCCAACGCTCAATACTCTGTTTTAACCTGTTTAAGGCACGAATTATAAAAAAAGAAAAAAATAGTTCAGATTGTAATAGGAGTAAAAAGCAAACTAGGACTCGGTGCACAACTAAACAAATACTTCTAGTAATTCCCTGCACACCCACACTCTAGGAGGACGTACGATTCTTTCTTTTACTTTAGTTAAATACTTTTGAGTCCTTTGTATTTCTAGTAAGTCTGCCAGTATCTCTTCGGGCACCCGCTCTCTAACGAATATACCGCTAAGAGGATAATACAAATGTACGATCTTCTCTTCCTCTTGAATATCAAGTATTTTGTAAACTCCGCTTGGCAGCCTCATTGATTTATAAATATTCATCTTTCTTACATTGTGTAAATCATACATTGCAAGTATTTCGTAAGTTTTGTTTTGTTCACTATTCATCTTTTTTTT
>MJUU01005624.1:25553-49288 GCA_002080025.1 Modiolus philippinarum
TTTTTTTTTTCACAACTTGAATTTATTCAACAATGCTTGTTACAATCAAGATTCAAGGCCCAAGCTAGCAATGAAGTTTCCCTGTGAAATCTCATTGAATTAGCCAGGACACTTATCAATGAATAATTCAAATATTAAAGGCATAAGAAATCAAAACTAATATAAATTATCATATTCAATTACAAAATATGAAAAATCCTCAATTGTTACTGAGAATATATCTTTTACACTAGTTTACAAATCTTTTCAAAAAGGGGTCTCTTAAAAAGTGCATTTCTTTTGATATATCTCTTAAATTCTCTTACAAATAGATCAAAAACATTTACGAATTTTCTTTTTTGTTTGGATATATAATAGGCTTTATAAATTGTAAATCCCATTATTGTCAAAAGATAGTTAAAGTCATTGTAATTTTTGTCAAAAAATTTGTAACCAATAACCAAATGTTTTAAAGTTATATCATTATTAATGCCTAATTTATCTAATAATTCTTTAGTTTTATTCCAAAACTCACATAAAAATTTACATTTAATGAAATAATGTTCGTAGTTCTCTTCTTCCCCACAACACAAACAAGAACTGTTGTTTGCTATTTTCCATTTAAACAATATTTTATTTGTGGGTAATATACATTGTAATAATTTCCATCTGAATATCTTATATTTGTTTTCGTGTAATCTTTCAAATATAAACGAATATACATGAGACAAAAAAGTATTTTTGTCATCGTATCGATTGTCAAAATACAAATGTGCCCATGTATTGTGACCAGTACATTCCTGAAATTTATTCTTTACATAAAGATTATAAACACTTTTATTTGACAAAGTAGAAATATCACTCAATTTTCCCTCCCACAGGAATTTAGATTTTAGAGAAATTACATGAACAATACTTTTCTTTGAGTTTTCCTTTTTCAAAATAGTTAACCATTCTTTCGGAATAGACTTTTTCATTTTGGTTACTTCTGATATCCAGTTTCTTTTATCTTGTAATAATTCGAGTATAAATTGTTCATTTATATCACCATTTTTATCCAAAATATCATTCAGAAATATAATACCACTCTTAATCCACGAAGTAAAAAACAAACATTTGTTATTAAATTTAATGAAAGAATTTCCCCATAATATTTGTTTTTTAATATCAAAAAATGTTTTTGGGGACGACATGTATCCGCCACCACCTCGTATCCACGATTTCAATACCTCTTGATAAAATTTTGGGATAGTTTCAAAATTTTGTAAATTTTTTATATCTTTTACATTTAATCTAAAAATGACAACGATTCCTAGATATTTTTCGGAAAAGTCTGATACAAATAATTTCAAAACAATACAAGGAGTAAAAAACATGCCAAACGATTACTTCCTTATGTTGATCGTGGGACCAAGTGGATCTGGAAAAACAAATTTGCTAATGCACCTTTTATTTAAACCCTTATATTATTCTTTACGCAAAGAATTTGGAGCAGCATTACTACAAGGAACTAATTCGAATATCAGAGAAAATAGCAGAAAAACTAGGTGTGTCTCTGGAAGACTTGGTGCAACTATCTAATGATAAAGTTGAAGACATCGACGAACTATCAGATTCTGATGATAAACAAAAAATTGTAATTTTTGACGACTTTATTTGTTCACAACAAGATCAATCTTCTATTGTGAAATACTTTATAGGTGGAAGGCACAAGAAAATGAGCGTAATTTATTTGAGTCAGTCCTATTTTCGAATACCCAAAGACTGTCGTCTGAATTGTAATTTCTACGTAGTGTATAATTTTCCGAGTAAAAAGGAGAGAGAACTTATATCTTCAGAACTTCAGGTCTAAAAAATACGCTTGTTGAAATAACTAAAAATAAATATTCTTTTCTGTATCTTAACTTACCAGACAAGAAAATATTTCATTGTTTTGATCGGGAAATACAAAATACGTTTTCTTAGCTTATTAAAATCTATTTTACAAATTACTTTAATGACAAAATACGTTTTCTTAAATTGTTAAAATCTATTTAATCTCCTTTTTGAACCCCTAATAGGTAATCGATACGCGCAGTGAAATTTCGCAATGCAACAAAATCAATACGATGTCAACCTGTTGCCAAGTTATCAAGTAAATTTCCATTCGGTATGTTATTTTATGTTTGTCACGATGAACAACACTTGTTGAACAAGCCGAAATTACCAGAGGAAAAAATAATAATAATGGATAGTTACAATACGAACAGTGATATTATAAATCAGGATATAAAAACAACAACCGGGAAGAATATTCTAGACTAATCACACCAAGGAAGGATATGTGCGCATGTTATTCAGACCATGCTGGACTAAACTTTTCTCGGAGTTAACTTGTGGAGGAATTTGTGCATGTTTTTTCAGGGATATAATAAAGATTTATTATTTTCTGCTTTGTCAATTGTTGTATGACAAATTTACCGTATACGTTATGGATTTATTAGACATTGTATATACGTCATGGATTTATGTGGACTGTCTACCATATGATAGACATAGCACATAAACCTCATACGTCATGGATTTATGTGGACTGTCCACATATGATAGACATAGCACATAAACCTCTAACGTCATGGATTTATGTGGACTGTCTGCCATATGATAGACACAGCACATAAACCTCTAACGTATACACATTGTATATACGTCATGGATTTATGTGGACTGTCTACCATATGATAGACATAGCACATAAACCTCCAACGTCATGGATTTATGTGGACTGTCTACCATATGATAGACATAGCACATAAACCTCTAACGTCATGGATTTATGTGGACTGTCTACCATATGATAGACATAGAACATAAACCTCTAACCTCATGGATTTATGTGGACTGTGGTAGACGGCAGCTTCCTATAGGAAAAGATTTATTCTTATCCAAGAAAATTCTTCCCTTGTATTCGTTTTCATTTGCACGTCTCTCAAAGTTTGTGAGGTGAAGAATACTAAAATGATCAATACCCTGTTCTTTGGAAGTCCTCTTTAGATGTACCTTCTTCATGGAGAATTCTCTTGTGTTCTTTACTTCTTCACCCTTCAACATCTTCTGAAAGTTTTCTTGTGTTAACTTAGTTTTATTTAGTCCTTTTCCCTTTGTCTTAACACTAATTACATTGTCTGTGTCTATCGTTATAGTCATGTATAACTTTGGTGCAATATACACCGCTTTAATTATTTTAGCGTCTTTTTTATAATCATTAGCTAAGTCACCTAAGTTGTTGCCGTCGTAATTAGGTATTAGTTTTGGTTGTTCACCAGGTACATGAAGACTATCACTGTCAGTATAATAAAAGTCTAACTCTACTTTATTCTCTGGGTTCAAGACCATCATATGATCATACATGATCTTGTGGCTATAGGCTAAAACAAAAGCACCATAATGTGATGGCTTACTGATCTTGTTAACCGAGTCAATCTCGGATCTTAAGTAGCCAGTATCATGAATTAATTCTAAGTCGTTCACTACATATTTATGATGAAACTTCCAGTATTCATTGCTGTCCTCTATAACTTGGGTGTAATTAAATATTGGTCTTTGAATCATCTTACCATATAACCCATTCATCAGTAACTTTGCTAGTGTATACTGGACGCTTCCTTTTTGACTTGTTTTCTTGATCTGAAAGAATTTCTGTATATAATCATAAAACACCTTACTAGTTTCTTCCCAGTAATATCCCTCAATAATCTCGACTTTATAGCCATATTTAATCATAAGTTTAATGTCAACTGAAGTATACCAACCCTCTGAGTCTTGTAGATCCCATTTAGTTGCTCCTTTTTCATCCTTTCTTGCTACTACTGGATGAAGAAGTTTCTTATTCGAAACGTATTTAACTTTATATATCCCCATTTTACCCTTCATTTCACCCTTAGTATATTTTCTTTGTCCCACCGGATATTCATGTAACATACTAGTAGGGTAAAGTGACACGACGTCTATGCTTAACAAGAAATCAGTTACATCATCATAGTTTATGTTTTCCTTAAACTGTTCAGATACAAACCCAGTCTTGCTCTTATAACATCTTCCACCATAAATACTCTTTCTGATATTTGTTTCTACCTCTGTCGAATCGGATAAATCAACCATAACTCCTTTAGGTATATAATCTTTGCAGATATCAAACCCCAGAGAACTAGTCGAAATAAAATTAGTGATGTCTCTGCTGAAATCTTTGCAACACTGGGTGTTTAACTTGTTAAACAATTCTCGTAGACCAAGTACGTCAGACTGAAGATATACGAGACACTCATTTCTCATACTATCAGTCATTTCTTCCCAGCATTTCGATTGACTATGATCAAATTCTCCTTTTTGTACGTTGCACCCAAAATCAGACAGTGCTTGACTCAAAGAACTACCTATGTGTTTCATTAGATCGAAACATCGTAGTTTTCCTTTTGCTAATCCAATTATGCTTCCGTTATTCATGATAAATTTATCCGGAGCTAATCCTAGTTTATTCATGCTCTTAATCAAGAAGTAGTGATCAAAGTTACTTCCGTTATAAGCGTTCACAATGAGCTCGTTAGATTTGTTGTCGAGTTCATTAGCTTTGCTGATCAAATATCGTACAAAATTATCAACACAATCATCACCAGCATAATAACAGAATCAATCTTTTTCTACGAATCCTAGGATATATGGGGTATGAACCTTATGTCCATCAACAACTTTTGTGTAAGTCTCTATATCATAATGTATTATGTTGTTATTTAACTCTTTGCTCTTTGTTGTTCTTCGGATCAAATACCTACCTTTTTTCTTTATTACTGCTTGATAATAACCAGACGTGTTATCGTTACACTTATGTTTTTTCTTATGTCTAGTACCACAACTAGAACAAACAACTGAAGACTTCTTTTCTTCAGTGATAACAAGACTGTAATGACTCTTGGCTAAAACTATGCTGATAAGATGTTCCTTACCATAATGCTGTTTTGTCTCTTCACAGAATAAACCAACAGGTATCTGATACCTTTTTATTATGTCCCATGCTACCGGGAAAGGTATTGGTGTTTTAGGGGCTAACCCATAACATCTTCGTATCTCATCACAGACAGTGATTGTAGGGTTAAAATTATCTGGTTTAAGTTGTTTAAAACAACGGAAGAAACAGTTGTTATTAGTTGATAACAGACGTTTCTTTTTGACTCCTTCTGCCATTGTCTCTGAATAATTATGGTCCCAGCAACCACCACTGGGTGATTTTGCTACTTTTATTCTAATTCCTATGATTTCATATACGTAATCCTCATTCGGATGTAAAGAAAGATCTACGTATTGTTGATAAAGAGCCCTGAAGTCATCAGAGTCCTTTATAAGAAACGAGTTCATACTCTTTGTTGTATTATATTTGTAACTTGGTGTATTACCAGTGTAAACAAATTTAACTGTTACATCAGCACTATCAGTAATCCCGTCTGAAAGAGCATGATCTAGTCTTTCTTTTATTATCTCTGATATTTTTTCTACCTCATCACTAGTTAATTCTTTTTCAGGGTAACTAATAGTATACTTTCTAATTCCTTTCTTTTCTTTGTAATCCATTATGAATGATTTTTATCTGACTTTTTGTTGTTTAAATGGATTATTATTCTGTAACTCTCTTGCGATGAGTCTCAGAGTTAATATGATACCTTTTGGCCGAAATACAAAGGAGTTTGTTACACACATCACAGTAAAATTTGTGTGTAGCATAATATTTCTTTTGATGTTCATTATGGGCTTGTTTTTTTCGACATCTGTCTCATATAGTTTTCTTCTTCCCATTTTTATAGTATGATTTTAATCTACAATAGGCGATTAATTCTTGCGTTAACTTTACCCTTACCTAACAGTTGACCAATTTTTGATGCGGCACTTTCGTCGGTATACTTTTTTATTTCTTTAATCAATGCACCTGGTTTTGCTGGTTTTGTTGGTTTTGTTGGTGTTGCTGGTACATCTGGTTTTGCTGGTACACTTGGTTTTGTTGGTGCTATTTTATCTGCTACATACTCTCCCACCTTTTCACCAAGTTTTTTACTCCCAGTGTCTAATGCTGCGGTGGCAGATTTATTTATTGTCTCTTTTGCCAGTTGCTTTGCGGCGTTGCTGCCAAAGGCACTAAATATACTGTCGAATAATCCACCACCTATTTGTTCTCTCGTTACCGGGTCAACAAAAACATATATTCCTAACTCCTTACTATATACTTTTCTCATTTTTCTTTACCGTTTATATTTCTCTCAGAATAAAAGTAAAACTGGTGTCAACACCATTCAGGTCTATATATCTGCCGTCCGCGTCGGTCACCCAAACACGAATCGAGTCAATCCTTGTTTTGTTTACTCTCGAATATCCTATATGATATGGTGTTCTCTCGAACGGGTAACTACGAGTTAGATTTGCAGTACTAAAGACGTAGATTATGTCACCCGACTTACCGTCTACAACGGAACTAGTGATCAAATCACAATGAACATAAATACTATCTATCCCGTTAGTGATGTTAGGCAATTTACTACCGTATTCCGTCTCCTTTACTATTTTTTATAAAACCCGATTAACTCGGCAAAGTTCCAATCTCTCAAGTCAAGTACCGCACCTCCCTTTAGTGTAATTAACACCGTAAGCTCGTCAGATCAAAGTCTAGTTTTATTACACTGTCTTCGACTTTATCGTTTATTGATAAAAATTCTGCTATATAAGTGGACATGTCCCCGTAGCTGTAGTTACCATCAGCAAATGTCAATTCCTTGAATATTTTCCCAGGGTCAAAGACACTCTTAGAATCAAGACTATACTTTATTTTCTTGTTACCATAGAACTCAGAAACATTATACCAACTGTAAGTCATACTATTTATCTGGGACAAACCAAAAACATACTGCTTATTCTTATCTAGTACCAAGGATTCTTTGAACTGGGTCACAAAATCAGAAGGGGTTCCTTTACCTGCATAACTAGAAAATGTTATCTTTTGTTCCATTTTTTATTAGTCGAAATATTTTTTATAAATTCCTTCATGCTGTTCTTCCGTTATATCACCGTGTTCCAGAAGAGTGTTTCCAGAAGAGTGTCTAGAATAGTCATTCCTTCGTTTACTAGTTCGTCACTGGTATTACAAGACTCGATACCAGCAATCAAAAGCTCTAACCGTTCTACTAGGCTTGTAGCGTTATGACAGTTACATTAAATATTCTTGTATTTGCCACTTGTCTTTACCAGAGGGTGTGATGAAAGACTGACTAGTTTTCTAAACGTCCGCTTTGCAGAATCAGAATACGCTTTTTTGGGTTTGTACCTCTTTGTCACTAGGTCGACGAAGTCGTTGTCCACCCTTTCGTCTACTACTCGTCGTCCTTTATTGTCTAGTCCGTGCAACCTATTATATTCGAGACGCTGTTCCAAATCCAGCAGTAGATCAGAAAAGGAGCCGGTAGTGTCTATTTTGTACGACCCTTTTGATGCCAGTCCTTTCCCAATTTTCCCCTGCAATTTCTGGTAATACTTTTTATTTTTGTCCTGGAGATATTTGATATCTTGTGGAAATTGCGCCCCGGATTTCATTTTTCCCAGCGACACATTCATACCCTTTGCCCTACTGATCTTGTCTTCGTCATCCAGGTAATCTTTATTTTCTAGTTGTTCCTCGGCATCATACTTACTGATATTCACGCCACCTGGTTCCATTTCGACTATCTTCGGTTCCTCCGATTCCTCCAGTTCCTCTATCGCAAGAGGAACAGGAAGATCCATAATATTAGGCACGGGTACTAGTTGACCAACTTGTGGTGTTATCCTTGTTTCTATTGCTTTCGTTACTGGTTTAAAGAATTCCTCGAGTTTGTCCGACTGAACACTTTTTCTTATTCTTTCTTCTTCCTTCTTCATTTTGAAGTCCTGTACCGCTTTCTCTGATTTTGACTTCTTTTGAGCTAGTTCCTTTAATTCGTTTCACATTTTTTCTTCCTTTTATAAAAGATAAGTAATAAAAATGGGTATATTTAATGAAATATCTCAGACGGTGTCAGGAGGTCAGGTAGGTTCAATGGAGACTAATTTTGATATAGTGCTAAGTAAGTATGCGAGCAAGACTCAGTTAGATAGATTGAGTAGAGAGTGTTTCCGTAAAGTACAAGATTTGGATATGGGTGGGCACAAAATCATAGGTCTTTCATCCGGTTCCGGCAACGATCACGTAGCAACAATAAAGCAAATAAGCGATACTTTCTTTCCTGCGGTAGCGCGTAAAGACCTGGACATGAATAAGAAGTATATTAGGGGACTCGAGACCGACTTAGATGACCAAACCTGTGCGTAAACAAGAAGTCGCTGCAGCAGGAAATAGACACACAGAAACGGAACTTTGCAGCGGGGTTTGCTAGTAAGGCTTTTGTTGCTGCAAGTGAACGAGAACTAAGAAAAGACTTGCGCAGACAGTATCTAAGACCAATTCACCTATCACAACTTGAGAAAAAAATAAGAGTACTGTTTATACTAAGACTGAGGTAGACGCCAAATCTGATGCACTAGACCCTGTTTATACTAAGACTGAGGTAGACGCCAAGCTAGACCCTGTTTATACTAAGACTGAGGTAGACGCCAAGCTAGCCGATTATGCGGGTTATACAAAAAAATGAAATAGATACTAAAATTCAGGATAACAAGAGAGAATTAAGGAGATTTTTCAATAAAACAGGAGAAAAGAAGTAGGAAAAGAGAGCTGCATCATTTCTTGCAAGAGTGAAACCCGGATATTATGATTTGTCTAAGAACACAAAAGTCAAGTGGTTATCGGACGAATCCTATAACAACGGTGATATAGAGGAGGATCTCGACAACTGGAAACTAACCCTAAACCCGACGGACGGCAGTGCCGGTGAAACTCTTTATTTGTTTGGTGCGCATCTAATATTTGAGTCGCCAGAAGAGTCCGTATTTACTAACGAAATTAAGATCATGTTGAAAATAAATCAATTGGGCGCATCAAAGGAAATAACCTTCACAAGAGTAAGAACAGATAATAAGGACGAGATAACACTTTTTCATATCGAGAAAATAAGAAATAGCGCTACTTGTTCACTTATTTTTAGTGCAGCCTTTTCAGTAGTTATGAAATTAAGCGAGAAGAGTAGGATTGCGGTGGTCGAATTACAGAAACCCACTCATTCGTTGTTCCGATTCCTACAGAGTATTGGGAAAGATATTCAATATTCTATCCGTGATTACGGTTCTGAACTAGATTTCTCAGAAGAAGGAATTGCCGGTGGTATCCAGGATATCAGGGAAACTACTGAATGCAGAATAATTAGTGAGCGTGACGTTATAGGTCTATATCAAAAAAAGATAATCGCCAATATCGACATTGAACTAAATGGTAAAGCGTGTTCCATAGAGTGTCATACTTGGAATGATTTTGGAAGTGAAATTCGTCACTCTGTAACAGCCTCAGGACAATGGAAAAAGGAGTATCCCATTGATCTTTATAATGGGGCTCAAGAAGTTAAATTGCACCTGGGTTATATTGCTAAATATGTGAGGATTAGTATTAGAGGAGAAATGGGTTATCGGGTAAGAAAATTCAGTCTAACCCCGGAGGAACAATACCAACATGTATATCTAAGTCCTCCGTTTAACACAACACCATACACTTTTAGTTACTCTCTGGGCGGTCTTTTCGGTATGTCTACGTACCCTATTGCCCGATCGGGCTTCCAGACAACAACTTGACTATTGATAAACCATTTGAAATCAAAGGGAAGATCTTACATTCACCCGGGAATGGGTTTCAACAGTGGATAAAATTCAAGGATAAGTGTACACCCACATTTACTGTCCATTTGTGCATCGGGGGTATGAGACAAGATACTCCTCCGTACATCTCATGTTACAAAAAAGGGACGACACCAATAACTAGCACCGAAATGAGTCAGACGTTTGAAAAGAACGAAGACATATTCTTTGGAGTTATAGCCCCTACCGGAATCGTTTGGCTAGTTTCTCCAATGACCTCACTAAATGCCGTGGAAGTCGAAATTAAGTTTTAGTGTAATTTATATGATAAAAATCAGTTAAAAAAGATGAATAGGGATAAACCGCCAAACGGAGTTTACGAAATACTTGATATTCAAGAGGAAGAGAAGATCGTACATTTGTACCATCCTCTTAGCGGAATATACGTTAGAGCGCGGGTGTCCGAAGAAGAACTGGAATTACTAAAGACTATCTCAGAGACTGCAGGTCCGACATCGGAATCTAGAAGTTAAAGTCGTTTGAATACCCTTTCCATTTAACAAATACTCTTCTATTTTTGTGACCCCGTCTGATAATCTTTTCTATTCTGTATGTCTCTTGGTCTGTCTTCTGGAGTTCTTGTTCGTAGAAGCTTCCTTCTATTGGCTGGTTATTCAAGTCCGTGATCTTGTAAGTTATTGGTTCTGTGTACTGGATCGTCGAAATAGTAAATACCTCTTCGGTCCAGTTGGGTGTATAACCCTTTTCAAACGTGGCTTTCTTTTGTCTAGTTTGAATTTTGGTTTAGTCTTAGTTTCCTTCGTATCTGAGTAAACGGGGGATTTGCTTGCTTCTACTGGTTTCATTTTGATTGTCGAGTGCTTCGTGTTATTGTACCGCTCTACTAATTGTGGAAGTACTGAGATATAATTGTAGGTGTTATTGGCGGAAAAGTAGCGAAACATCTTACCTTTGAGTGTGCGATTGAAGCGCTCTATTACTACAGCCTTTCCCTGATTGAAAGTGTGGTACATTCTTATTTTGTAGTTTTCTAGGAGTTTCTTAAACTTCTGGTTGTAAAACTCTGATCACTGATCGACCCATAGTAATTCTGGAGTTCTTCCCTCTTTTAGTATGCTCTCGAATCCAATAGTCACTTCTTGTCCTGTCTTTGATTTTAGTGGAACGCTCCAAGCGTATTTGCTGAATACGTCAATCACATTTAGTAAGTATTTGTACCCCTTGTTATCTCTGAAATAAGCTTGCATGTCTACGAGATCTGCACTCCAGGTGTCATCGACATGTGATACTCTTACTTGTCTGAGAGGGAACTTTCTTCTTGCTTGCTTATGTAGTTCTTCTGCTAGTTTGTCTGTCCACTTTATTTTCTCCTTTTTTTTACACCGAGTCCCAGTTTGCTTTTTACTCCTATTACACCCTGAACTATCTTTTTGATTACAGCTTCACGGACTGATGATGGTTTTACTTGTTTTATGTCAGACATCATCTTCTTGTCACATTTCCGTTTGTCGTGCTGCGCATCATAACAAAGATCATGACTCCTACAAACCCTATCTAATTTATTCTTGGTGGGTAAGTCCATTGTGTTGTAAGGCCCACAGTAATTCGTTCCTGGGAGAGTAATTCCGCCCTTTGGTACCATAGGTTTGATGGCCTTGTGTAAGTCAAGTTTACCGCCTGCGGTTCCTGCGGATCCTGCGGTTCCGGCGGTGCCACGCACAAACTTGGTTTTCGTGATTTTGCAGCTGGAACACGTGCTGTATTCTATGAACTTACCGTTGGATAATTGTACGACCCTTGGAGAAAGAGACTCCGTGACTTTATCTCTTTTACGCAGTAGCTCATTTTTTGAAGTACTCTTTTAATAGTATTTCATTTTTTATTGTATCCGTCGGACTGCCGCGGGCACTAAGGTCTTTGTACATTATGTCGTAGATGTCTTTCTCTTGTGCTTCTCGTAGAAAGAATAGACAGAAGTAGCCACATAGAACACTTAGTTTGTGTTGGTACTGGATTGTGTTACGTCTGTATTTACCCTTTATATAGTCAATAAATTCTTGTGGTGGTGAAAGACCATAACTATCAAAGTAAATATTCCTCTTATTACGAATGTCCCAACACACCTAATGCGTGCCGGCACCACTTTTATCGTCCAAATTAAGGACGCCGCACTCATTCTTGTTTGGTCTTGGTGGTAGATTGTCCCTACTATAAACCCCTCTGAAAGAGGTAATACGTAGTTTATCAACCCAGTCTAAAATATCAAAGTTAGTTAGCGGTTCAAGCGTTTTTTTTTGCATGACGTAGGGTCTGGGTACGCTGTCTACTTGAAGTCCTCTACCAGAGTGGCGTTCAACTTGTAGTCATTTGCCCATTAGGCCGGCCAGCACTGGCACTGCCAAACTGGCTAACATACCAAGGAATCCCCCGGTATGTTGTCTTTTTGTAATTCTAAGACCAGTTCCTGATCTCTTTTTGAGTGCTGACTGCAATTGCTCTTTCTGTGTTTTTGTTAGGTGGTCAACGTAGGGTTTTTGTAAGAGGGTGGTGATTTTGTTGTGTGGTACGTCTGCTGTTAAACCGCTACCAAGCACCTTTTTCACCCCGGTTTCAGCTAGAGGCCGCTCCGATGCCAAGAGCAGGTAACAGTTTAGATGCCACTGTCTTTATGACCGGAAGTGCAAGTTTAGCGAGTGCTCCAAGAAAACCTCCGTTTTGTGATTGATTTGTCATTTGTGTCTTTGAAATTCTTATGTGAACCCCAGTACCAGAGGCCTTTGCTTTCTGTATTTTTTTCATTTGTGTTTGTGTTAGCGCCACATGAAAGTCCCCTGTTAATTGGTTGTTTGTTAGTCTTAATGTTAGAGAAGATATGTTTTTGTATGCTTTAGCTAAATTCTTTCTCTGACTTTCGGATAAACCAAGACTATAGTTAACGTATTTACTCATTTTTTAATACCTTAGACAATTACTATATCATTTCCAATTGTGTCCAAAATTATATCTTCTTCGTTCAGTACAAGGGTAAAGATCCGATATACAGCAGCTGGAGGTATGTTCAGTCTGTAATGTAAAGTCAGGGATGTGTTCTCCATACTCATTGTTTCATCTATGTAAGACAAATCAAAATAGATTAATCCGTATAGAGAACTAAAATTAGTAAGGGTAAGCATGTTCCCTGTGTCATAGTCGTTGCTTGCGTTAGGCTTTTAATTACAGGCAACTCTGAAGATTCTGCTGATTTGAGTCGAGCTATATCCCGTTTCCGGGTAAGATACCAGAACCAACTTCTAATCTGGCTGTCAGGAGGGTACAATTTGTGTTTGCTGCATTTACTATAAAAGTGTCGAGTAACAGAGGATTTTGGAGTTGGTCGTTGTGTTTTCCATTTCTTTGTAAGAATATGATTACGTGTTTTGGGTGTTTTATTCCTGTTGTGATTCGATACGACCCTTCAACAGATTGACCCGAGATACTAGTGTGAATGGATTCTCTTAGGTATGTCCGCCGCCACGGTTTTATGTAATTCTGAAGTACGGTCGACAGACCGACAGAATTCAGTTTTAGTCTGGGGATCCAAAGTTCAAAGTGTGTAATTACAACTCTACTGTCATCAGCACCATCGGCCTTGAACAGCAAGTAATTGTCGTCGTTTATTTCTACGGTTATTCCCATCTGTGCTGGGGGTAAAAGATTTTGTTCTAGTGATTGGAAGAATGCAAATCTGTTCAATGGTATTTCTGCTGTTACCTCCTCAAGTGCATTTGTGAGCGCGGTTCTCGCCTTAAACCCTGAATTGTCATCAGTAGTTGCAACATTATCCGGGTAAATAAAACTGTTTTTGCCTATACTACTCACATATCCGTCTGAAAGTGTGAGTAGCGATTTGACGTGATTTGCAAGTGATAGGTTGTTGCAGTCGTATACTATTTTTCCATTTTGTCTGACTGTCATTTGACTGAGAAAAATTGGTTACATCTGAAATACCGTATAGCGGTTTATTTTCGCGGGGTGCTAATTTTGGCGTATTTTAGCGGTCCAGCTTAAAGCGCTAAAATAAATTCCGCTTAATTTTATTCTACAGATTATATATTTAAACAAGTATATGAAATTTATAACATTTTTTTCTATTATTACCTTTGGCAATCAATTAATATTTATCATAACAGCCTGGATATCTCTATGTATTGTGCATTTCTAAAGTTTGTATTCAGTCGAAGCTGTGTAGATAACAAATACTTAAAATAACTGAAAACGCGGGTTCTAATATAAATTACATGTAATTTACTAAATAATTGATTAATGGCAATAAAAATATTTAAAATCAAAGGATAATTATCATTCTTTACTTTATTATTGCATGTTGATCAACACTTATTAGAACCGAAACTCACTTCTATTTAGAAACAAGGGAAATATTTTATTAAGTATTTTACGTAATCGCGAAAATAAAAACCGCCAATTTTTTTCGTATACTTTTTCTCCTTAAAACCGCCAAATTTTACACCCGTCAAAATAACCCGCTATACGGTAACAGATACTGTTTCATTATCTGGTGCTGTTCCGTCAGCTAGTTTATCTACTTTGAACTTGATCAAAAAATACCCATTGTACCAGTCATAAAACGAAGCCCTATCATTTATACTGAATCTATAATCCGTTTTGACTTGTGCTTGTCCATTTGGGGGAGTTCTTATGGGATTGTCTAGTAAAAAGTTACAATACTCATATCGATCACAGAAATGTGTTCCTCTAAACATTTTTATTACTAAATTTTTATTTTCTTTCTTATATAAAAATATGATAGAGTTTATAAGCAGTGTCTTAAACAATTTAAAGCAGAGTATTGAGCGTTGGAGAATGAGTAAAACTTATAAGTTTTTTGTTTTACTTATGAAATGTTTAAACCGAAAACGACGTAGAAAGAAAATGTGAGTAAAATCTAGACTGTTTACGCTTAAACATGAGTTTAGGTTAGTCTCAACCGTTAGAATAACAAATCTTACACGTTTGTTTGTTCTATAGTGCTAACAGTAGTAGTTAATATGGCAAAAATCTGCGTTTTTCAAAAAACACGTTTTTGGAAAAACGCGGATTTTTGCCATATTAACTACTATGGCCTTCCAAATGTTTAGATTTTATCTTCACTGAAGAGACATACATTGTCGAAATGTGCATATGCAGAAAATAAATTCACAGTAATTCCGGTATTTTGTTATTTGTTACCACTGGGTCGATGCCTCTGCTGGTGGACTATAAGTCCCCCAGGGCATTCACAAGCCCAGTAGTCAGTCCTTCGGTGCTGACCCGAAAGCTGATACTATTTGGAACCTTGCAATATCTAATCATTTGTAAATTTTGTTGAAAACTAAGGAGTATCTCCCTCATGCAAAGATCTGTCCTTAGCTTATTTTGGCTTTACATTTAGATCATATTAGTTATTTGTTCTCGAAGAGTTTTGAAATATCTTTGAATTTATGGCCTTCCAAACGTTTAGATTTTATCTTCACTGAAGAGACATACATTGTCGAAATGTGCATATGCAGAAAATAAATTCACAGTAACTTCGGTATTTTGTTATTTGTTACCACTGGGTCGATGTCTCTGCTGGTGGACTATTAGTCTCCGAGGGTATTCACCAGCCCAGTATTCAGTACCTCGGTGCTGACCCGAAAGCCAATACTATTTAGAACCTTGAAATATCTAATTATTTGTAAATTTTGTTGAAAATTAGGAGTATCTCCCCCATGCAAAGCTCTGTCCTTAGCAGATTTTGGCTTTATATTGAGATCATATTGGATATTTGTTCACTATCAGTTTTTTAAATACTGTGGAAGTACTTTTATTCGTGGACATCAATTTTCGTGGTTTTCATAAATATCACTTTTTCGTTGATACTTAAATTCGTGGTTTCAAATTCCATACATTAAACTTCTATTAAAAAAGTGTATTTCGTTGGGAACTTAAGTTCGTGGATTAAGCAAACCACGAAATCCACGAAAATTGGAACTCCACGAACAAAAGTACTTTCATAGTATCTTTGAATTTATGGCCTTCCAAACGTTTAGATTTTATCTGCACTGAAGAGACATAAGTTGTCGAAATGCGCATATGCAGAAAATAATTCACAGTAACTTCGGTATTTTGTTATTTGTTACCACTGGGTCGATGCCTTTGCTAGTGTACTATTAGTCGCCGAGGGTATTCACCAGTCCAGTAATCAGTACTTTTGTGCTGACTCGAAAGCTGATTCCATTTGGAACCTTACAATATCTAATTATTTTAAATTTTGTTGAAACTAAGGAGTATCTCCCTCATGCAAAGCTCTGTCCTCAGCTTATTTTGGCTTTACATTTAGATCATATTGGTTATTTGTTCTCTATAAGTTTTTAAACATCTTTGAATTTATGGCCTTCCAAACGTTTAGATTTTATCTGCACTGAAGAGACATAAGTTGTCGAAATGTGCATATGCAGAAAAAAAAATTCACGGAACTTGGTATTTTGTTATTTGTTACCACTGGGTCGATGCCTCTGCTGGTGGACTATTAGTTCCTGAGGGTATTCACAAGCCCTGTAGTAAGTACCTCTGTGCTGACCCGAAAGCCGATACTATTTGGAACCTTGCAATATCTAATCATTTGTAAATTTTGTTGAAAACTAAGGAGTATCTCCCTCATCAAAGCTCTGTCCTTAGCTTATTTTGGCTTTACATTTAGATCATATTGGTTATTTGTTCTCTATAAGTTTTTAAACATCTTATAATTTATGGCTTCCAAACGTTAAGATTTTATCTGCACTGAAGAGACATAAGTTGTCGAAGTGTGCATATGCAGATATAAATTCCCAGTAACTTCGGTATTTTGTTATCAGTTACATGGTTTAACCATGTTTTGAAGAGACTTTGTTTGATGTGCATTTACTCTATATCCCATTATTGTTTATGTAGGCATATAATTAAATTTTCTATCGCCGCATTTCTTAAAGTTTTAATATAGTAAATTGTAGGAGTATTGTCAATATGTTATATATTGGTTGCTAATTTTTTTAGTTTTTACCGAAACATTACTGCAGTAGCGGTTATTGTTTGGTTTATGGTTAACTCTTGGTTAAGTGTCAACTGGTCTTGTTCCTACGTCTTTCCCCTTGTTGATTACTGATTACTTTAAAACACAAGAAAAGCACGACTTGATTAGTATCGTTCAGCTCACATAATATATAAGCCATATCGCTTCTTTATGCATGCATCTTCTTTTTTATTTTCAAATATACAGGACAATCAAGTCGATGTTTGTCAACACTTTTGTTATTTTAAAATAATAGCAACGATTTTTATTGAATATATACAAAAACATAAAGTCTAAGAATTGCTCTTTTAGCTCTAAAAAGGGTTCAAAGTTCATAGTTTTTATAATTTTGGCATATTTGTTTGATGAACAAGAAATTTTTATGAAAATTAATGCTACAATTCAAAAAATGATTCCAGTTTTTAGAATTTCATCTCCGTGAAAAAACAATGATTCAAAATTTTAACATTTTCCATAGTTTGTGGAAAGATACTTGCTTTTCAATTTTAAGGGGAACCCATTAGTAGTGTATTTGTTTTGTTGCTGAAAATATCTAATAAGTGTCCTTTAATCGCCTTGTGTTCATATCCGTGGTAAAATCCACATATATTAGTGGGTATTGTCATGACAATCGACGGTACTTTTGATAACGTCATAGACATTTTGACGACAGTTTTTGCAGCGTCATAGAACTAAACGTCATAGGGCGTCTCGATGGGAGTACCTTTCCCGAATTCCCAGCAATTTTTTCTACACTTTCACGGGCGGGAAAATATTTTACAAAGACTCTTCAAGAGGCCCCTTTTTCCCGTTTCACGGGCTCAATTTTCGTCAGTTACCGCTTCAATCCTTTCCCGTTTTCACGTGCACTTTTTTCCCACGATCCCGTTTCTCGCTTGCTTAAAAACGTCAAACCCGCTTCCCGCTTATACCCCATCCAGACCCTAGTCATACTTTACAGGGTTAAATGGCTGTTTCACTTATGAATACAGAGACGATTTCATCTTTTCTGTACCCTGTAAGTGTATTATTAGAATCGAAATAATTCACGGGAGCGTGAATATATGTTGATTTTACCACGGTTTTGCCCTTTATGCCTATATTTTACCCCTCGCATATGCTCGGGGTAAAATATTTGCCATAAAGGGCCAACAAGTGGTAAAATCGCCATATATTCACGCTCCTGTGAATTATTTCTTAATAATAGTATTTGAGAGTGGATTTACCGTCTGCAGTTTGATTTCGAAAAATTCAGACACAACACAATTTAACAATAAAAAATTTATTATACATTCAATCAGAGGATCATTATTTCAATGTTAAGCAAAAATAATGAAATATGTACAATACATTTTTGAAATAACACATGTTACATTCAATAAATGGTGATGTTAATCGCATAAAAATAATCATATTTAAACTGTCAAGAAATAATATGTACAATGGAAAACCAAGCCAATTTATTATTACTCGAAATGTACATTAAACAAGAAATGTTCCAACATCGCACATAGCATTTTTACTATTTAAAATGTACAAAAGTTTGAACCATGAATAAAAAAAAATTAAAACTTAAGGTGTAACTAATTCTGTCTCCCATTGCCTCCCATGTTAAATTGCACATGTTTCTGCACTCGTAGAATTTGTATCTAAGTTAAAACAAAATGATACATGTCTCATCTGAAAGACACATCTTTCGGTAAACCCTCATGAAAAAATCAACCGACCTTAACTGTAAGGTAAGGAAAAACTGGTTCCCGGAAGGTCTGTGTTCTCACGGGAAAAATACCTGCGCTTTCAACTTTGATAAAATCTTTAATTTTCAACGAAATGTTAAAAATTTAAACTGAAAAGAATCTCTATTGAAAGCTTTTTCAAGATAATTCATAATGACTAGTCAACCGTTTTAATCTACGACACTATTAACACTTCCTTGGAACTATGTTGTCTCAAATAAGGACTAGATATGTGCCTGACTGGGTTCCGAATTAGTTATGTTACACCTTAAGGTGGTACCCTCAAACAAAGGGAAATAACTACTGTAATTGTACTTATATTCGCGGGTACTTATTTTCGCGAATATTCCTCTGTGGCCAAGTTTGTGTGTATTTAATTTCACGGAAATGAGTGCTTTCCTCATACTTTTAATGTTAAATTATTACATTCGCGGGTACTTATTTTCGCGGAAAGTTGCCGACCGCGAAATTCGTGAAAATAAGTACACCGCGAAAATAAGTACAATTACAGTATATGAAAGTCAGTAAACCGTTTTACTTGAGTATGATTTAATAACGAAATCAAAACATCTGAGTCATCAAAAGCTTCGTTGGGTTTAGCATACCATCAAAGCACGAAATTCGTTGCATATCAATGGAGTATGGATAGTTCTAGGTACTGAGAAATAGTCATGCATTCAAAGTAATTAAAATGCATACTGGTTGAACGCTAAATATTCTAGTTACCCAAAATATTTATTTTATTGCTAGAAGTTGTATGCATTTGTTTTTGCCAAAAAATGGCATGAACATTTAATGGGTCGAAACTGAAAGTGAAACTTGTTTTTTTTGTAATTGCTAACTTCCAGTGGAGTGCATTTTCTTATATCCTTAATTTTTTTTTGTGGAGGCTCACTATATATTAAATAATTTAGGTAAAATGTTTCGCTTTATTTGAAACGACAGTTAATGTGCTATGTGCTATGATGCTCCGAAAAAGGCCGGTTCACTTGATCTCACTCATGGTTAAGGGTATTTCTGGATAATTCTAGAAATAATAGAATGAGTGGCCTGAAATAACAATTTATTTTCATAAGTTACCTTTCCGATGCATTTAATCACATCTGTGTCACATTTTTTATCCGCCATTGTTTAAAATGACTAATATCATCATTTTTATCAATACAAATTGGGAGAAAATTAAACGAAACGTTTATAAAAATGTCTTGAATGTCAGGACAACAAAATATCTTTTCTGGCTGCTTGATTTTTAGTTGAGACCTTATCTTATAATTTTCAAAATCTATTGTTTGAAATGTCAAGAAAATATTTCAGACTTTTAGTTTCAAGTATTCATTTTTAAATTTTCAAGATAAAATATAGATTTATGTTTTTATACCAATTTCTCTATTTATGCAAGTCGGCCGTGACTACAAATGGGGGAAATGACAAAACTACCGACCAGAATTGTCAAGACCAAATTTATCATCTAAAACATGCCAAAGTTGAACTATATTTGTTCAAAATCTTTCAAGATTTTGATATATTGTTGAGGTAGATATAATATACCCTTAGAAAAAGATGAAAATTTGACAACTTTTTGTTCATACTTTGGTGTTTGGCATCCCATAGGAACAAGTATGTCGAGGAATAAGTTCCAAAAATAAATGGTCAAAATAACAATAGCAATGTATTTATGGTTTGTTAAGTTCTCAGAAAAAAAATATATTATTTATCATTTACACCATATATCCTTTTAAGAATGTCATGTGACAAAAGGTGTCTACAAAGTTTTATAACGGTTTTAATGAATGCCTAAAACATAAACCTCTATCTACCACACTAAAGAAATTGGACATTACAGTCGAATATCAAATTATGAGATAGAATGCACAAAATGCATGTTTATTACAATGCTCGTGTCTTGCTGACATATGAAAGGTGAGTAACTATGGGTAAATCAAATCAGAAAAAATTATTAAACAATAAAAGGATAAGGAGTAAGTGCACATGAAACAAAATATTTACAAATAACGGTTTATGGTATAACCACCACTTTAATTGTTATTCTTTATCTTTAAGTCACCATGAGTGGCCATGACTATGTTTGATGCTCTCCTGATCATCTTTTAACCATACAATCAAAGTAGAGGTGGAAATATATGATTCTCTCAATCTTTTGTGAAATTTACAATGATATAGATTTGTGATTTAGAAAAGTAACACATAGCATGCTAAGCGGTTATGAAGAGACATAATTTCAGGATGTATTTGCTTCAATTTGAAACTGTGATTATAATGAGTAAAAATGGAGGAAACATCATCCAGCGGCAAGTTGTTATAAAATTTAAAGACATTTTCTCTAAATTTGAGGAACTGTGAATAAAAGTATCTACAAAATTCTGTTTTATTGCCGGCTCCGTCTATTCAAGACTGTGTATTTGCGGTAGGGTTGACCTTGCAGCATTTTATTTGTTTTGCCGAACTTATACTATTCCCAACCATTTCTGTTTGGTCAAATATATTGCCCTGATCGATTAAAAGAAATTCATATATATAATTTCGAACATGACATTTTATTTACTATTTTCCCCCCATTTTCACACATTTGTTTCTCTTATTTGGCATTGTTTTGAATATAAAAATATATCTGTATTCACTCTCTTAGTTTTAATGAGAGTAATTTCCAGCAAGGAAAGATGTCTGATTTTCATGTGTACTACCAAATGCACTTTGAAATAAATACATCCAACTATTAAAGCACTTAGAAATAAAGGCTAGATGATTATTTTTCAAAGTTAACAAGGATCTCCATCTTCAAAATGAGTTTCTCTTGAAAGATGCCAAACTTTTTTCGATAACAAATTGTTACTATGAGGGATGAAATAGCTGCCTTGAAACTCAGACATACACTTTATCGAAACTTAAAATAAATTGTACATGAACTATGTTAAGGTTCTACTAGTGACGAAACTAAATCAAAAGACAACGAACGACTTATCCCGAAAAAACTTGAAGATATTATATGTCTTGACTACAAACACACACTGGAGGACCGTTTTGGAAGAACCTTATGTATTTTGACCTCTATGTGTTTGAAAATCGAAGATGGTTTTCTAAGAAAATTACCCACAATGAATAATTTTTTTGACTTGTCTTTATTTTTCTTCTAAAAAACAAACATTATAGGCAAAATTAATCATATAGCACTCATCATAACAATACATAATACAATACAATAGAAAAAAGAAGGGAAACGGGGAATGTGTCAAAGAGACAACGACCCAAAGGGGAGTAATAACAACTCAAAGCCACCATAAGATCTTCAATGAACGGTGAGAAAACCCCACACCAAACGGCAGGTCGGAGTCGGCCCCTGAACAAAGAGCAATCAAGTCCAGCGAAATAAACATCATCCTAGACTCCTATAGACATAAAGTAAACTAACTAGAAAAAGGACAAGACACACAAAGGCTTAATAAATTCCTGACTTAGGACAGGCGCAAACCTGCTGCGGCGGGGTTAAACTAGTTTTATTGGATCCAAACCTCCCCCCTACAGCCATTGTGATCAATCAAAAAGCAATCGTAACAACAGTTAAATTCAGTTAAAGTCCATTAAAAGGTATAAATGTAAGAGAACAAAGGAAACATACAATAAATTGTTGCTTTACAATAAATTTGAACCTTAATGTATGTTCTTCCATAGTTTTCAAATAACAAAATTGATAATAGGTTTCGCTATCACTTCATCAAGCCCTTTTTGAGAGTGTAGAAGGTTGGGTGCAATGCTTATATCTTATTTCTGGTACACATTTTTGTGAAGCTGTTTAGCGGCGGGCATATAAATCCATTCTTGCTTTTCGCCTCCATGTTACATCCAAGCTGTTATAAGCTGCAGGTGGAGGACCACCATTGTCCATGAAGGTTTTTGTCTGAAAGCATAAAGACAAATGATTTTCTATTTTACTCCATCTGTTGATTTGGTTCAAATTCATTCATGAAATGCTAAAATTTCATTTACATTCTTTCTTATCAAACAAATAAAAAATTACATGATGCAAGTTTTAATATTTCTAATTTCAACAATATTTAGACAATAGACCATATTTTATTAACAAATCAAAGTGCCCAATTTGAGCAGTAT
Source organism: Modiolus philippinarum (assembly GCA_002080025.1). NCBI lineage: Eukaryota > Metazoa > Mollusca > Bivalvia > Mytilida > Modiolidae > Modiolus > Modiolus philippinarum. The sequence goes on from MJUU01005624.1 coordinate 48,252, forward strand.
AAAACAAAACAAAACAATACATGGACAATACAGAGACAATAATTAACATTTATGAGTATTATTGAATTACACATATAACATATAAAATATAATGATTAAAACACATTATATCACCTGGAACTATTTACATACCAGTACCAGAGGGAGACAACTCTCATTGCAAACTTAATAAATGATATCTCCTCTGAAATTACTGTTTTAGCAATTTAAATAATATTTTTATCCTCATTACTAAGAAGCCAAATAAATTTATCATCATCTGTATGATATTTAAAATATTTGTTTAAATTACAAATCTGTTCAAAAATAGGTTTTCTTATATCATTTAAGCTACTACATTTAATCAAAAAATGGATCTCGTCTTCAATGCCAATACCACATAATTCACATTTCCTATCTTCAACTTTTAAATTAGTGTATCTACCTTTTTCAATATTTAGATGATGTGCACTTATCCTAAATTTTGTGAAAAGGCATCTGTCATTTTCTTGACCATATTCCAAATATTTTTCAGTTTTAAAATTAGTTTTAAATGTGCGATAAGTTCTTAACTTGCTACCAACCATAGCATTTCTTTTATTATCATTAAATAGTCCTTTCAACCAAGTTTTACTAACGAATGACAAGTAGTCTACTTTTTCCTTTTTCTTTTTTCGACATTCAAATTTCAAAATAATTCTAAGTCCCAAATATGTTTATAAGCATATAATACTATTTTAACATTCATTTACTTTTTCGATATTCATTTACTTATTCGAAAAAAGTCATTTTGACATTCATTTACTTTTTCGATATTCATTTACTTATTCGTTTCTCATTTACTTATTCGGAAATTTTCATTTTTACATTCATTTACTTATTCGAAAAAAGTCATTTTTACATTCATTTACTTTTTCGATATTCATTTTGTTATTCGATTTTTATTTACTTATTCGGAAATTTCATTTTAACATTCATTTACTTTTTCGATATTCATTTACTTATTCGATTTTTATTTACTTATTCGGAAATTTTCATTTTTGCATTCATTTACTTTT
>MJUU01005625.1:18526-31478 GCA_002080025.1 Modiolus philippinarum
CCATAACTGGAAAAAGGTAGAGAGCATACTTTTCTCGCACGGGGAATCTTTTTACAGACTCCACACTGCAGGAGAGACAAACCGTCCAGCATGAAATAAACAATGAAAGCAAGGATATGGAGTTAATGCACATGAGACAAAGTCAGTGATGAGTTGTGGATAATGCTATGTTTTTAATTCTGATGGAGAGACAATCGGACACAAGGTGACAAGTGGTGGTCTGTCAGGTGAATTAACTTGAATACGAAAATGCAATCTAAATAAGTGAACGCCAAAGAAATGTCTAGATGAACGGTTATAGTCCTTACTTTTACATGTACGGTAAAGGAATTAACTATGCGTTTTGTTCTGCATTTATTTTTGCCTTATGGAAGGTAGTAAAATATGGTATATCAAAATTACGAAAATGCACACGCATAATAATAATTAAAACTGTTCTGTGGAATGTCATGCAGAAATAATTTTTAAACTTATTCAATGCATTCGAACCAATCGCGACTTAGGGAACGATATACAAAGGAAAGTGATTAAAAATATCAAAGAATCAGGAACGTTCTCGAATTTTGCCTACTTTATTGATGATATGCCCTCGGAGATGGGCAAACTATCGACGCACAGGTAGAAAAAAAAACAGAAACCACCAATCTTGTATCCTGGATGGCTGGCGGAGAACCTACATCTTCCCTGAATTGCAAATACGACATTCCTCAAGAAGTGTAGAGTTTAATATATGATTAAACACTGGGTTTAAGGAAATTATCTATGTATAAACCCCGGCAGCTCACTCACAAACTAAATAAGTCCAAAGGACTTTAGGTAAAGTTTGTGAGTGACCTGCATGCCAGAGTTTATACAGACATAATTTCCTAAAAAAGTGGTGATGCCCGTCATGGGTTTCTTGATTACCTGATTATCAGGGTATTTTTTAATGATTATTTGATTGCGAGAGCATTTATTTAATGATTATTTGATTATTAACTTGCATTTTTATATACTTTTTGATTACTAAGCCAAAAATTTATTGATTACCAAGGTAAAAATTTAATGATTATTTGATTACCAAGGCATAAATTTAATGATTATTTGATTCCTAGGACCCCCCGCCATGAGGACTCTCAGTGGTTAATTTTCATAACGCCAAATGGGTTTTAAAAATATATTTGTTAGGAGTTAACGACATCTTTATTGCTGCACTATATTATCGTGGAACGGATTAATGGGCATACAGAAATATCGAAAAATATATATCAGATCATGTAACCTTGCATAATCACACATCTCTGATGGTATGTCAGCAGCCATGAAAAATTATGTGTACTTTGACCAATATTTTCAGCTTGATTGATTTACTTTCAAGTTTATGGATGAGTTCAGGTCCAAGTCACTTTTCATGGTATGATTATGTTACCTTGTATATGTATGTATGTTTAATGGAAGGTCAGCATCCAGGAAAAATTGGGGCTTTTTGACCTATATTTTCTGCTTGATTGATTTAACGAGTCCAGATCACAGTCATGATAACATCATTTATCGCTAATTAGCTAAATTTTTTAATGTTCCCAAGCGACGATAATTCTATTATTAACATATCGCCATCTCTGTGGAACGTTAGCAACAGAGTATTTTCTCTTCCCTTGACGTTTCATGACAAAAATTATCTCAAGAAAGAAAGCACCATATTTAACCAAAAATAATATGTTTAACCAAAGAAGATATTTCAGTGGAAAAAGAAACATATGTCTGGTATAATTAAATAACGGAATTAGCAATAAAAACACTATTAGTAATAAGTTTTGCTCGGATGGATTTCTCAGCTCGTATTGCATCTCGTGCGGTCGCACTCGATGAAATTCAAGCAGAGAATTCCATACTCGCAGAACAAATTACTAATGTAGCTTTTATGTGGGGTCAACATCCAGGCAAAATTGCGTTGAGCTGTAACAATGTGTCATAACGATGCGAACTTTGTAATCGTTTATTACCAATTATTTTCTATTTCCATGACAAAATAACTGGCCAAAAACTTCAGCAGAATCGGACAGTTAACATGAAGTACTTCCTTAAATTTTGTCTTCATGGATTTTGATTCAAAAGTTGCACGATCGCTTGTTTATCATTAATAGTAAGTTGTACGATCGCTTATTACATCGTTGCCGATCGCATAAATTATTGCGACATGTGCTAAAAAAAACGATATTTCAAAGTTATTGGATAGATATACACTCTATTATTGAGCTAAATCTTGAATGAAAACAATGAAAAATAATGTTGTGTAATTTAAACACTCTTTTAATATAGGAAATACAAAGTTTTTGCTTAAATTTAGCTTCGAATGTTAGACTGTGGTCACAATGCTAGAACAAAATGGACTTGAAACAATTAAATATCTATTGTAAGTGTATCTTCGGGACAGAAAAACATCGACAAGAAATACGTGCTGCTTTCTAAATAAAAACATTCTGGAAAGATGGTCTGAAAAAAGACAAATATGCCGTCTATTCTCACCTGATATTCCTACTGCCATGAAAACAACAATCCGCGTTGCTGATCGCGTCCGAGTTGACGATCTCACGTTTACCGGGGATCACTTCAACTTGAAGACGATGTGTCATGAACAAAGATTGGTGACCTTTGACCTTGACCTTTGTCGTCAAGGTCAGATTTTTGCTTTTATAATGACAAGTCGTGTCCGGGCTATAACTTTTTTGTCTTTTGAGATAGGCTTTTGATATTTGCATGTAGATAGATCACTTCAAGACGATGTGTCATGAACAATGATTGGTGACCTTTGACCTTGAGCTTTGTCGTCAAGGTCAGATGTTTGCTTTTATAATGACAAGTCGTGTCCGGGCTATAACTTTTTTGTCTTTTGAGATAGGCTTTTGAAATTTTGCATGTAGATAGATCACTTCAAGATGATGTGTCATGAACAATGGTTGGTGACCTTTGACCTTGGCCTTTGTCGTCAAGGGCAGATTTTTGCTTTCGTACTGACAAGTTGTGTCCGGGCTATATCTTTTTTGTCTTTTGAGATAAGATTTTGATATTTTGCATGTAGATAGATCACTTCAAGACAATCTGTCATGAACCATGATTGGTGACCTTTGACCTTGACCTTTGTCTTCAAGGTCAGATTATTGCTTACATTTTGTTGATATCTTGATGATATGATGGTGTCCATACTTGTGTAGTGTCCACACTTGTACTGTGTCCACACCTGTATTGTGTCCACACACACTTAAATTTGCACTTATATTACAGCGGGGCCCACAGAGATGACTGCCATCTCTCCGATGTCTAGTTTCTAAACTGCTTCATGGAAACTTGTAGACCTAAATATGAGATAATAATGATCATTACAATGGAGAAAGTGTTGATTTGCAGTAAAAATGGAATATTGCTGAAAATACAGCTTCATTCAATTTCTTCTAAAGCAAAAATCCCATAATTTCCGTGTACAACCGTTACCGCGAGGGAGTAGCTCTACGGCATGAGGGAGTGGATTTTTTCGCATTTAAATGTAAATAATAAAAGTCCGAGGTGTTTGAGAAAATAAAACCATCTGCTGAATTTCTAATAACACAACCAACAAGCGTAATAACTGAGAGGTTCCGTGGCATATATGATTTATAAGTAAATGTGCTCATATCAGTGGACTTGTATCAAACTTAATATTGGTCTGTAACTCGTTCAGGTAGACGCACATACAAAATATGAGATCAATACCTGCAACACTTTAAAAAAAAATGTGGAAAACTGAGATTTTACTAAAATTTTCAAAGTCCAAGGCCCATAACTCTGCAAAAAAAAAAAATCGGTGGACAGGAACCAAACTTAATCTTGGTCTGTAACTCACTAATTGAGACTCACATACAAAATATCAGATCAATATCTCGAATATCTCCAAGGGTTTAGAAAAAAAGTGCAGAAAACTGATGCGGGACTGACAGACGGACAGACGGACGGACAGAGCGTAAACCTAAAGTCCACTTCCGCTATCGCCGGTAGGTGACTAAAAAAGCACTTTATTTGTTACTCATTATCACTGTACAAGGCGAAAAATACAATAGCCCTAAACTTTTTGTTAAATGTCTTGGATTAAGCTAGTTGAATTTTTCAGACACTTTTACAGTTCTACCCCCTCTAGTAGTAACAGCTCGCATGAAGTCTAATTATTTTCGTGAATAAAATTATTGAGCCCTATCTCAGAACTGACAAACTCAAATGCAACAAGAAGTATTGTCTTAGTGATGCTAAAAATGAAATGCGTAGTTGAATATGTATTTACATTGTCTTACTGCTTTGTGTTTTATCAACATGTTCTAATCGAAGATTCAAACAACTTTCAAAAATCAGTATGTGTGAATTTTCATTGATTATTTTTTTTTCTTTTCTCATCATGTAGCTATCGGTGTTCAATTTCACTTTTTGTGTGGGTGTTTTTCAATTTTAACTCTTGTCGTAGAGATGAATTGTTATTCATTCGACTCATTTGAGATATAGAGTCTATTCTGATTTTTATATAGTCCAGTATTTGACTGTCTGTTTTTTTTTAATCATATAGCTACTGTCTACAACTGTATAACTTCTTCGTCTACATTCTGGTTAATCAAGCTAATCCAAACTTGGAATTTGAGCAAAAAAGTCCCAAAACACCGTTAAATTATATGATATTAAAAAGGGCAAAAAGTATGTCAAATTCTAAGAAAAACATGTCAATTCTTGAGGTTTTAAAATGTATGTTGTGATGGGAGTTTATCTTATTTCAAATTCCCGGCACCTGAATCGGTTTCCAGGGGCTCCGGCTACAGAGCTGCCGGGCGCGTCCCCAGTTGGTAGATAGGGGGAATGCCCTGTCTATGCGGGGAAGTCCGAGTCAGGTCATAATACAGAAAGCCTGACCGCGAACCATTGTGGCCAAACTTTGTGAAGAAATGCAATGGTCTATGCAGTATAAAGACCCCTTCTATATTGTCTAAAGAGAACAGAGTCTCTGGAACTCGTATAGAAGGCTAATTTTCCTGTCCCTTCCCATTTCTCCCCTTTTCCAGTGGCAATTAAAACTCGTTGTCTGTTGTCCCTTTCATAATTGCTTCTTTCTTCTCTTACTTATATATTTTTATGAACTTTGATTAACTTGTTCTTGTCCTTATATAAGTTAAACATTGCCCACTGGATGTTAAACTCTAACTAATCAATAAATCCATTTATTTCAAATTGATCTATAAAGAAAAAGCTGGTCAAATTAACCGCAGCAAAATCGACTGAATAGTCAAAATGAAGACTAACAACTTGTACAGTTGTAGGCAATAGCTATATAATAATGCAGCAAGCGCGGACAGGGGGTTAAAAAGGGGGAATTTCAACTTAGAAGTGAATGAAAAATCGCCGAGCGGAGCGAGGCGCGAAAATGTTTTTGGTATATCTTTGTAATAACACCAAACTGAACTGTTCAATAACAGATAAAGTGAACTGAATATTCATCATAACAGCTAACACAGAACTACCCATTAACAGCTAACACAACATTATATTTTTCAATAACAGCTAACAGAGATTCAATTTTACCCAATAACACAATAACAGTTAATACCCTTGCCCCCCTCTTTAAATACCACCGGATTTCAGACTGCATTGTGTTTAAATGTCTCCGTTTGAATCGATACTTTTGCAGTAAATTGTCTTAAATTGTGGTAACACCATGAAAAGGTAATGATATTTAAAACTAGAGTAATGACTGTCGGAAACGACAGTGATCCCCGCACCCCCTGTTTGACACAGAAAACAGCTATAGACCTTGGTTATAATTTTTCTTAACATTTTTTAAATTAAACTATTGGCAGTCACTATTTTTACCATAAGGAATTAAAAAATATATGGTTGTAAGGCAGAATCCCAAAAAAATAAGTAGTCTTTGAGACTTCCAGGTATTTTACCAAACTTGGAATCATATATTTTCAAATTGGTGAAATGTTTCTTCTTATTCTAACAAATTTTTTAACTATGGTTTCAATGTAGAATTCCACAAATTAGTGGTCTTTGACAATTTCAGGAAATTTACCAAATTTGGAATCAATTATTTTGGAAATCCAATTGGTGAAAATGATTGACCTTATCAAAACAAACGCTAACAGTGTTTGGTTGCTAGGCAGAATTCCAAAAAATATGTGGTCTTTGACACTTTCAGGAAATTTACCAAAATTGGAATCAAATATTTTTTAATTCAATTGGTGAAAATGATTGCCCTAATGGAAACAAATCCTAACAGTTTGGTTGCTAGGTAGAATTCCAAAAAATACGCGGTCTTTGACACTTTCAGGAAATTTACCAAAATTGGAATCAAATATTTTTCGAATTCAATTGGTGAAAATGATTGCCCTAATGGAAACAAATCCTAACAGATTGGTTGCTAGGTAGAATTCCAAAAAAAAAAAATACATGGTCTTTGACACTTTCAAGAAATTTACCAAAATTGGAATCAAATATTTTTGAAATTCAATTGATGAAAATGATCGTCCTAATGGAAACAAATCTTTACAGTATTGTTGCTAGGTAGAATTCCAAAAAATAAGTGGTCTTTGACACTTTCAGGAAATTTACCAAAATTGGAATCAAATATTTTTGAAATTCAATTTGTGAAAATGATTGCCCTAATGATAACAAATCCTTACAGTATTGTTGCTAGGTAGAATTCCAAAAAATAAGTGGTCTTTGACACTTTCAGGAAATTTACCAAAATTGGAATCAAATATTTTTGAAATCCAATTGGTGACAACGATTAACCTTATCAAAACAAATGCTAAAAGTATGGTTGTTAGGTAGAATTCCAAAAAATAAGTGGTCTTTGAGACTTTCAGGATATTTACCAAAATTGGAATCACATTTTCGAATTCTAAGATTTCAGAATTTTTATTTTTTTTCCAAATACTTGCCAAAATATAAGATTATATGCCAAAATGTCCAAAAATATCAGTCTTTGACATTTTCAGGAAATTTACCAAAGTTGGAACCGGAATCAAAATTCTGAAAGCTTATTGCGCATCTACAGACTATATGCAACAATTCGCAACAAAATTAAATCGATAAATCCAAAAATGTAGGATGAGTTTGCGTTGCCATATGTGTCACAATCCACATTTTGTGGTCTTTGTCAAATCGACATCTTTGGGCCTCTTGTTTGCATCAAGACAAATATCAAAAATCCGAAAGCTTATTGCGCATCTACAGACCATATGCAATAATTCTACAACAAAATTAAAACCCTAAATCCAAAAATGTAGGTGGAGTTCGCGTCGCATGCCACATGTGTCAAAATGGACATCTTGGGACTCTTGTTTGCACCAAGACCAATATCAAAAATCCGAAAGCTTATTGCGCATCTGCAGCATATATGCAACAGTTCTATAACAAAATTAAACCCCTAAATTCAAAAATGTAGGAGGAGTTCGCGTCGCAAGGATGTGCGACGGACGGACGGACAGACGGCAAAATCCCCGAGTGCGGGGATAACTAGAAAACACAAGGGGACTTAATAAACATAAGTGGATGATATAAATCGGATAATGGTTTTTATGAAATAAAAACGATACGCTAGGCTATGCAATGGCCTTGGATAGAAAATTGCGTGTTTGATTGACAAGGGTGTGGCTTCTCATGATGTACTTGGCTTCGAAACATAAACCTTTTACTACACTCACAAATAAACACCGGTAGCTCCTTATTCTTCCGCACAAAACGCAATTCTATCTCTTTCCACCTTTCGTTCTCCATTGCCTAAGTATCTCCACAAACTACAATCACGCTTTGTTTAACACTATTGAAAAGTCTTTTATAATATTTGTATATTATTGATTATTGCACAATACATCATCTTTATTTATTAACTTCTGGTTTTAAATTTATACATTACAGTTCTTATTCTTTTTATCATATCTATATTTATAAATCTAGCTATATATGCGATATTGCAATACCAATCCCATCATCCTCTACAAACCTGTTCCCAGTACCACCTATATTAAATGTTTATAATACTTTTCAACTTCAACAAGGAAACAGAAAAATTCAACCCCGCCCCGTTTTATCAGGACCAAACTGGACGCCTTTTTGATTTTCGAGAATCTGAATTTCCTATTGGTCAATAGTCTTCTGCGCATGCGTTCTTCTCACTGCGCAAGCGTACTCCTCGCTTCCCCCCAAGAACTATCTATATAGCTAGGCTATGGAATAGCCTAGCTTAAAATGCGAAAGTATAAACTTTTACAACAAGTAGACAGAGACACATTAACAAGGCAGCACTGTGTGTGTGTGGTGGGGGAGGGGGGGGGGGGGGGGGGGGGGGGGTCAAGGGCTATAGGTTTGTTCGCGAATCCAATCAGTACAATTGTAAACTTAAATGTTGAGTAAAATACTTTTTTGTAGGTTTTTTATATGACAGTAGAATTATTGTTAGTTCTTTAAAATTAGAAATTATTATTAACTAGAGGAACTGTGGCCTGGAGGGCCAGAAGATGATACCCCCTCCCCATTGGAGTAGAGGATTCCCAATATAATTTGTCACAAAAATAGTTATAATTGCAATGATGAGTAGTTACTGAGAAAAAAGTTACGGAAAGTTTCTACGATTGACATACGATCTCGAAAATTAACTAAGTCGGTAAAGAGGAAGTAGATGTCTAGCAATCCTGAAATCGCTACTTGCGGTATAGGACAACATTCTAAAGTTACAAAAAAAATTTCAGGTTGTAGTGATAAGTAGTTACTGAGATTAAAGTTACGAAAGGTTTCTATGAATGACAAAAGGTCTCGAAAATTAACTAAGTCGGTAAATAGGAAGTTGATGTCCGGCAATCCTGAAAATGGGACATCATGTCAAACTTGCACACAAAATTTCAGAGTTGCAGTGGTCAGTAGTTACTGAGAAAACTGTTACGAAATTTGTTTTCCTATCACAGACAGACAGACGGACAGAGTGATTTCTATATACCCCCTGAACTTCGTTCGTGGGGGGTATAATTACAAGCACAAATTATTTTTTCACAACCATTATCACTAATATGATAAAAGTTGTTCACAACAACTATTACCATAGCTATGAAATTTGCAAGCATGGGGTAAGAATGATATTTAATGACGTAGCTTGACCAAAGACAGCCATAAATGGTCAAAATTATTCATCGCAACTATTAAAACAGCAATGAAATGTGTAGGCCTGGGGTTAATTGACAATTAAGGACACAAGTTGAATACAGATAGCCATAAATGATCAAAATTATTCATTGCAACAATTAACAGAGCCATGAGATGTATAAGGAGTGAGTCAGAATGACATGTAATGACCCAACCTGACCAAAGATAGCCACAAATGTTCAAAATTTGTAATGCAATTATTTTAACATTCAAAAGCGATCATAATTCTTCATCGCAAATTTTAACACAGCCATGAAATATGCAAATAGGGGGTCAGAATGACAATTAAGGACCCAAGATGACTACAGATGCCCATAAATGATCAAAATTATTCATCGCAACTATTACCACAGCTATGAAAATTGCAAGCATGGGGGTTAGAATGACCTAAGCTGACCAAAGATAGCCATGAAATAAAAGGGACAACAGGAAACACCTACATGGTTAATATTATTTATCGCAATTATTAATACTGCCATGAAATGTGCAAGCATGGGAGTTAGAATGACATTTTATGATCCACCTTACCGCAAACTGTCATAAATGGTCATAATTATTCATCACAATTATTGTCATAACCATGAAATTTGCAAGCATTGGGTTAATATGAAATTGTATGACCAAACTAACCCACATGGTCAGAATTAGTCAACACAATAGTTACCACAGCTATGAGATTTGCAAGAATGTGGTCAAAATGACATTTTATGAGCAAATTAACCCACCGATTACCATAAAGGGTCAAAATCATTTTTTCGTATCTATTTCTACAGCCACGAAGTTTGCAAATATGACTTTTTATGACCAAACCAGATAACCATTAATGGCTATCATTATTCATCACATCCAACAAATTTGGCTAATATTTTCATTATTAGTCATAAGTAACAAATTATTTGGGCCATTATTTTCTTGCCTGTTTTTAGGGTGACCAAACTACCATAAGGCTTAAGCCATTTAAGTTTACCTATCATTTTCCTATATTTTTTATTTGAAATTTAAAGTATATATTTAAATCCTAAAATCCATTATTTTTTTCTCATCCTCTCAAAGCTTCACACTAAATTAAAGAAATGCGTAATAAAAAAAAACTCAAAACGAAATTGCTCCAAGTAAGGATCTATAAATTTTCTTAAGTTTTGAAATAAGATTTTTACTTTCATGATCAGATCACGATTGACAACCGTTCTGTACATTCATATACATTGATTTAATCTAAATTAAAAAAAATCATCAGCGCTTCTTTTTATTGTAGGAATGTCAACATCTTGGCCCCACTGCAAACTCTTCAACACAATGGCAGCCGAAAGGGAAAAGGAAGGTCACTTAAACATCCGGGCATCCGGGATTCCCAGTTAACTATTTTGTATCTCTTCAATGTCTTGCGCAATGTAGTTTTTCAATAATTAACCTTTTTATTTCCATCTTATTTTATATACACTTTGATACAAATTTAGAAGAAAACATTTTACCAAACGAAATATTTTTTTCAGACTGTGACAACATCACACGAGGTTGTCTTGACAACGTAAATAAAAGATGGCGACGTGTTGCCACTTCACCCGTAGAATTGTACTGGACTGTTATTTATCCATCGAACGTGTCCATACGATATTTAAGATTAAAACCACAGGCACTTGTTTCATAAAAAAAAAATTCCAGTCCCTCCCTCTCTTCTTCTACAAGGTAAGCAACTACGGTTTTTACCAGCCCCACTTCAACTCGATTTTGGCTGGTTATTTCTTATCCCTTCGATATCTGGATTGCACCGTTTGATTCCTGATATATTTTTCTGTACAACTATGTCAAAAACACCTACCTTTGGGTGCCCCTTTCCTTCCAATACACATAAATATTCATTGAATTTGGCCTTGCCCAATTTTCAGTACAAAAACAGTTTACATCCACTTCCTGTTGGGCAGAAGTGAATGGTAAATACATTTCCTCCTTACAGGAGAGTTCAGTGTTGTTTGGTGCTGATTGGTCAGTTTATGACTGACTTGTGTGGTCGTTTGCCTGAGATGGTAATTGACCAAAGCTAAGTTTCCTTAAATTTTTGAATGAATACTTAAAAATGGAACAAATGTACCAATAAAAAATTAAAAAATAAATAAAGTTCATGGAACAGTCCATCTATATTTCTCATCAACTAGAAAAAAATATATTTTAGTCACTTCTGCCAACAGGAAGTGGGTGTAAACTGTTTTTGTACTGAAAATGGGGCAAGGCCAAATTCAATGAATATTTATGTGTATTGGAAGGAAAGGGGCACCCAAAGGTAGGTGTTTTTGACATAGTTGTACAGAAAAATATATCAGGAATCAAACGGTGCAATCCAGATATCGAAGGGATAAGAAATAACCAGCCAAAATCGAGTTGAAGTGGGGCTGGTAAAAACCGTAGTTGCTTACCTTGTAGAAGAAGAGAGGGAGGGACTGGAATTTTTTATGAAACAAGTGCCTGTGATTAAAACTCATCCGTGACTTTACTAAAACGTGAAGTGAAAATACCACAAGAATATGTCTTACCTTGGCTTTAAGCATTGCACTCCCTAGTTTTCCGAATTTTAACACCTACATAATGTGATCCTGACGACTTATATTTGACCGACCGCTTTCACAAATAAAATGGCATCATGCTTTACAATATCACAATGCTCAAATAGATATCTAATTTCAACAAACGTCTACTACCGGAATTTACAAGGACCGACAACTGCATAAATCAAAGAACTTGATGTACTGTTGTATTCGGAGGTAGCATGAACTGATAAAAATATGTGGAAGTCATTAAATACATGTATGAACTAATTTTATTGGAAAAAATATTCAGTGGAACACATTTTATTCATTTTGAAAATTAACAGAGCTATTATAAATGTAATAAATCAGCAAACGAATCATAAATCCAAAATCATGGCAATTCACATCCAATGAGACAGTATGACAAAGACAAAACGAGTAAACAAAAATGAACAAGAACGCCACATAACTAAAGCACTAGCAGTGTGAACCCTACAAAAACTGAGTTATCATCAGGTGCTCCAGAAGGCTAGGCATAATCTGCTCCACGCGTGGCATCCGTCACACTGCCAGTGAAAAGTCCGGTTTTGTCACAGTCGGTGTTAGTCAGCCCGGTAAAACTCTGGATATACCCAAAGTGTAACGATCTGTCAAAGTCGACTACCGTAAAACTTCTGTAGTGACAATTGCAACAGTAACTGGTCCATACCTTGATAAGTTTTTGAGACAGAAATTTCGCTGTTGACACAATCGCTGTACAAACTACAGGCACGGCAATGGCGAATGAGTTGTGAAATGAACACGCCATATGCCGGGAGATTTGGTAATATATACTGCTTCACTATTGGAAAGTCGAAATCATCACATTTGTCGTAAAGTTTAGTTTTCAGACGTCCAGAGTTGTCAATGTAGAGGTAGAGGTCCAGGTATTATGCTGTAGATGGTGATCAGTGGTCTCTTTGATTTCGAGTTCATTTGGTATATAAGATGAAGGTTATCCTTAACAAAGGACATGATAGGATAAGCTATTGTCAGCGGCCCCCTATTTTATCAAAAAAAATTACGTAACATCCCAAGCAAAATTTTCACTCAATTTTGCAATAAAATACCTATTTCTTAATAAAATGTCCTCTATTTTCCTTTCTTGTTTGTTTCACTTCTATTCATAGCTTACCTCCCTTGGTTTGTTGACGCGCTGAAATGAGGGCAGAGTGAAAAATGTTCTTTTGTGAGAAGAAACG
>MJUU01005626.1:16108-37323 GCA_002080025.1 Modiolus philippinarum
TTGTTTGTTACTTTTTTTAAGTAATCGAACTGAGGTATATAGAGCATTGAAGAAAGTAAACAACACATACTTTCCATCAACCCGAAAACTAATGTAAATGTCCAATGTAAGGGTGAGTTTAAAAAGTTTAAAAGTTTTAAAAGGGTCAGATTACTTAATCATAAAAATGATATTGAACTTCGACCACAAAGCTCCCCCCCTTTTTTTACATCACCTTATAGAGTAACAAAAACGAAATTCTTAACGGAAAAGTGGCTAAATCATGTATGTTGATGAAACTTCAATAAAGACAAATATGAGATAACACAATGTCACAGCACAAACTATGGCAAAAGTAAATATTAGTACATATGTGAGAAAAAATCAAGTCGTTATCTTTCTGTTGTATAATCAAACATCAAATTTTATTTTTATTTCAAATGTCATAATTTTATGATATAATTATTTATTTCATTACAGAGAAATTAACTGACGGTTTTTGAATTTTTATTTAATTCGTTATAGAAAAAATAATTCACGAAAAAAACTCGTTAAAGTTTTTTGCTTTGTTTGTTTGCTTTTTTGTTTTGTTTACTGGTATAGAATTCTTTTTTAGTTACAAAATCATCTGAATTTTAAAAAACAATATTCTGCATATTACTGTATTGTTGATAAAAAAACATAAAAAAAAATATGCACGTTTTTCAACAAAACGTACAGCATCATCATCAAAATGAAACTTAAATATTTAGATGAAAATTATACATTTAACAAATGAAACGAAATCTAGCTGAAATGTAGATCTGTCTTTTTTCTTCATACATGTATTTCATACATTCGTCGATTTACCCATGACATCCTTGATTTATCTATGACACATTACAAATCCAGTTTGAATACAACAAAAGTGTCTTTTTCAAACAATCGGAAACACCAAAAATCCTTAACTAAAAAAATATTTTTTAATATCAAAATACGCGTCTTTTAAAGAGAAATTCCATAGTAACACTTAATAGGGCGTGAATTTAATACTTCAAGAGTTATGATTTTTAAAGAAGACAACCCCTTTGCCTTTTTCATGATTTTTGGTAGGTTACTACTACAAAACTGGTCAATTTTGAACTTGAACTTTGAACAATCGGAGACACCAGAAGGAAATAAAATTTTTCCGAAATTTTTATATCGCCAGAAAGTTAAATGTGTATAGAATATGACTGTAACACTAAATAAGATGTGAAATTAATAGTAAATTCAATAATAGAGATTTATTATAGGTACCTCAATATTTACCATTACTTTCTATGTTAATCGTGATGACCATTTTGTGAGGACACCCGCGGAGCGCAGACACGGGTGTCCTCTGATCAGTGGCCGTCATTCTTCAGTATGAGTTGACCCTAGGCATACCTGAAATAGTTCTATAATGTTTGGTGTTTGACGGTATAATGTTGAATATAAGATTAAAACGAAAAAATAAATTATTTATTTTATTAGACGAAAACGATTTATTTATTAATTGTTGTAACTGCATCAACAAGACATACAGAGGCGCAGTAGTTGTACTACACAAGCATGATTGCAAGCAGATTGTAGCAACAATTTTTACAAATCCTGGTTTGCAGAAAAGTTTTTAATTTTTCACTTCATGACCGCCTTAATATATCAATTATTTCTACAAGATGTTTACATAAAACATTTCTTGTATGCTCGGGAACCAGCAATACACAAAACAATAACGTGTAGGTCAACAGATATAAGCCCTGTAGCCTTAATATGAAAAGCTTGAAGGCCGGGTTCGGAACTTTGTATGAAAGTGCATCAATACTAATTGCATCAATACAAACTACAAAAAGTTAAAACTTTGGTAATGTGGCAAAAAGGCATGTTTAAAAAAAACATAAGCGAAAGAAATTTTCGAAAGTTACTTTATTGAGCTGAATTGTCTTTTGTTGCAGACTGCAACGAAATAATTTTCAATTCAGAAAATACATAAAGAAAAAAAAGATGCGCAAAATGATTCTTTTTCATATTCAGTCTTGATTTCATTCATGACGAAACACGCTTCAAGTACACAGTATGTCCCTTGGTGACACCCGAACGGACGACTGACATCAGCAGTTGCTAATAGTATTGCGCGTGTAAACATATTTTTCTGTGTATTGACTAATTACATATTCATTGTATTTTGTTGGATTTGAGTTGCATCCTTGATTCCCTGTAGACTTCACGAATTTACATATTAAAAATATATAAATAACTGAAACAATTTAAAATGAAAGAATGATTCAATAATAGTTGAAAAATGTGAAATATATTATTGAATTATCTCTCATTATGAAAAAAATTGAGTTATCTCCACAATGAAAGATTGAATTCACCTTAGTTTCAAAGAAAATTACACTACGACTAGGGGCGGCGGACAGGAATAAATGGAGACCAGGAGAAAGGAGAGAGGGGATGTGAGAACAAGCAATGAAACAACGCTTTTATTGTTGTTCTTCATCTTCAAGTCACCATGAGGCCTTTAACAATGAGCTATGCTCATACCTCATAGTAAGTTCAAGACGACCCCTAGCACCGGCTTGAGCGGAATTCATTGCTGGATGTCGAGCAAAGCTACGTCCATGTTTATCATGTCATGGATGCGGGATCGTCAACAAACATAAAATCAACTGGCATAGTATTCTTACAATTGCTGTCATCCTTTGCCCGACAAAAAGAACAATAGAAGACAAACACAACGTTAAACAACCACAGGGCACTCATCGAGTCAACATGCTTTTCGTATAAGTTTAAGCAGAGACATGTCCCTGGTTTAAGTCAGCAGCAATTGGATTTCTCCCGGTAGGTGAAATATTATTTATAGGACTATAATTAATTCGTGAAAAACTTTTTACCTTCTGTTTACATCTCAGTTCTACTTTTTTTGGACATTACATGTATTTACAGCTGCATTAGTTTTAAACAAAAAATAATTTTCAGCGCTAAAACGATTTTCCTCTAAAAATTAGAAAGAATCTTTTTGTTTTACCAGTAGCATTATCGGGTTATAGTGCGAATTTTCTTAGAATGTTATAGGTTTCTTTTTGCACATAGATTTTTTACCATACCAAGCTCTCATCGGGGGTAACTTGACTTCAATCTGACGGGGTCGGCATAAGGTTTAAACCCAAAATTCGAAATTATTCGGGTCATACGAAATTTAGACCAGAATTTATCGTAAGAGACGAAAATGATGAACGAGACTTCCATATTGATATATAAAAGCATACTGATTTCAATATAAACGATTTTGCCTGAATTTCTATGGTCAATTATTTTAGAACAAAACTGTCAGTCAACAAGGAATTAGACGCGAAATCCCTAGGAATTGCTAAAATGAACATGTATACCCGAATTATCATCCCAAAATTTTGCATGAAATTTCCCGTGCGTACATAATTCATGTAGCAGGGATTCTGCTATGATAATGCCATGTTGTGACTGAAGATGCACACCACATTTTATTGCAAACTGGTGACGATGCCAAACCACACACGATGTGTTGTACACTGGCGACGATAACACAAATAGAATATTTATGGAACTGCTTCAATCAAGGTTAAGGGTAACTGGTACTGATATCTGATATAGAGTAAACGATATGCTCTTTGTAATTTTTTTTTATATTAACAGAGCATTTATACGGAAAACTAAACATCTTTACTTAAGACTTCAAAATGCAAGTCATGTCATATGCATAGTTATTTAGGGACCGACCATTTAACCTGAAGGGGGGGTTATGGTTTTTTTCTGGACAGAAAATTTTTTTCGCGCTTCGCGCGAAACAAATTATTTATTTTTTGCACGCGTATCAACAAAATATTTTTTTTCAAAATTAACATTATTTTTTTGGGCAGAAAGCCTCATTCAGAAATTTTTTTTTATCATTTTGGCAGCCAAAATATTTTTTTTCACATAAAATCAGATCCAAAATATTTTTTTTAGAAAACAACCATAGCCGCCCCCCCCCCCTTTCAAGTTAAATGGTCGGTCCCTTACAACACAGCAAACGAGTTTGTACACCAACACATCTATAAATATGGTCATTTACTGAAAGTACTACACGTGTGTATAGTTTAAAATTGTTTATTAATTCAATCAACATTACTGCTGTGTCAAATTAACAAGATCATAAAACAAGTATATTTGATTACCTGTACTAAAAAGTAGACATCGATTTACATGTGTTTGAATGGTCCTTGGCTAAATAAAGTCAAATTTGTGTGTTTGTTTCCAAGAAAACGTTATTTATTTCAACAAACTTACAAAGGGTGCTAGCCTAGTGAATGCAAAATATGCACAGAATGTTTGTGCACTCAATTGAAGATTACAATAAAATCAAGGCAACTAAATTTCATACTCAGTTCCAATCAAAGCACCCCTTAAAATCAGATAGCATGACCTTTTTTTAGATATTTTAAAAATGGCTTTAGTGTCCACCAAGTCATGATTTACATGTACATGGAGCTGTACTGGCAACAGTCTTGATTAGATATATCAGACATATAATAGCCAAGGACATACGAGCAAAATGTATAGCCTACGTTGTTAATTTCTTTCTAACAAATTTCTCTGGAGTACTCATATATTTTCCCTGTCATGCATCTCAGTAAACCACATAAGATATACAAAGGACAGCTATTTATTTAACATCAAGATACTGAAGGAGAGCATTTTTACATACATATTTATTGTTTATTTCTGACACATAAAATTTAAGATAGGTATGATACCCACTAAATGAACATATCAAATATATTCAAATTGATAAATTAATCGCTACCTATAACCTGGAGTACACACTCCGGTAAGTACCCTAGTAAAATTTACGAAAACCGTTGCCTGCTCTGTGAAGACAATATTTTTTCAATTGGTTTGTTATTTTGTCCGCATTTAATGGATGTTGCGAATAAATTAATACATAGTATCTTTAGTTTATTAGTTGTATAAGTAATGCTTCTTTACAAATGCTCAATATTTTTGATAATTCAATGCTATCTTAATGGTTCTCAGTGTTGTTTGACATTGTTTGAGGAAAATGAGTATATGATATCCACTCCCATAAAAAAAACAAAAATTTTTTGCCTTATTATTTCTACGCAAAACGAGGTCTATACTTGAGATAATTTCCTACACCATTCGACACGAAATTGACTACATTTACCAAATGCATAAAATCTTCTCGAAAACTGTGGTAACAGGTCATCTGTTACATACACTGTCATAACAAAATCAAATCGAATGCATTTCATACATTTAGATAACAGATTCAGCCACTGAACTTACCACTTATATACAATTTTGACGGTTTTTCTTTAGGTTTTTGTTGAAATTCGTTGTATAGGACATTCAGAACCAAAAAAAAAAAAAAACTAACTGCTGTTTGGAAGGCCAAATAACTAAATACCGAAGTTACTGTGAATTTAAATTCTGCATATGTTTATTCATTCGTAACCAAAAAAATATGTTTTGGTTCTTGGTGTATTTGTGTAGTGACTATCCTCTCACACATTGTAAAATAGCTAAAATGGACACGAAAAGCTATTCACGACAATGTTCGACTGCTAATAATCTAGAAAACATACAAGTGTAGCATATATTAATTTTATTTTCAAGAAGTACATTTACTAGAGACCACTTTACTCGATTTTCGGCAACATGCATCTGAGCATATTCTGAAAATGACTCAACATAGGAACAAATTCACGCCTTAATGATCATACTTCTTTGTAAATAAAGAAATTACCGTGGCAATTTATAATTCACATCGCGAATTGGTTTTTGATGTATTTTTGTTGTGTACACGTAAAGGGATATGGAGCAAATGTATATTAGAAAACAATCTTGTACATTCACCATAGAACCAGCAAAACAAGACACTCTTGTCGACGTCTAAATAGAAAAAAATATTCATATCCCTTTGCAGATTATAAACACTCCGTCAGATCTGTGTGCATGTACGATTTTGAATGGAGATAATTATTTCCTTTTAGATAATAATTTTTAATACAGTAAAAAACTTTTATAAGTCGGTTTTCGAGCTAACTTAACTATGCTTTGGGAAAATGACCGTGAAGTTTTTGACCTGTATTCAGCAAAATTAAGAAATAATTCGTGAAATACTAAACTTATCTTGGCTGCTAAGGTTTTGACGATTTGATATTCATATTCAGGGGGGAGGGGGGACTTTGTAAATGAATAATTTAATCTTGGTGTGAATTAAAATAGATATTTAATTTTAATTTGAAGAACAAAAGAATAATGTTTTTATGCAAATGCAAATAAATTATTTTGATGTGACATTTGATGTGAATAAATAATTTTTGAAATTCTCATAAAGACGAATATTATTTGTAGGCGAAATCGTCAAAACTACACACCCTAAAATTCAAATGGTCGTCCCCTAAAAGCAATTAAATATCGGATATACATATATTTATGGCGCTGACAAGATTAAAGAAATAAACGCGAAACTTTCCTTTTGAATGAGTAAATAACGTTGAATGCAGATATTTCTGAGACCATCATCGGAAATTTTAAATGTCATGAAGTTTCGTATGTAATAGCTGTGTTACCGTTCTATCTATCTGCAATTTGCGGCTGGAAATTAAAAAAACAAACAAACAAACAAACATTTTGCAAAATAAATATTGGCAACTGAGTTAATCTAAAGATAAAAATAGTTTATTTTTTAAATACATTAAAAAAATAAATAAATAAATATCCATGAACACTATTACAATTTATCTATAAAAATAGATTGATTTTAAAAATTTTAGATAATTATAGATAAAAGGAATTAACTTGTACATATACGGTAAAAAATCACTGTTATTAACTGAGTTGCACTGTCACAATCCGCCACAGTGCAACACAGTTAGTACTTAATAGATATTTTACAGTACTACCACAGCAGAGAACAGTGAATGACAGTGAAAAAATCACTGTTCCTGGTATGGACAGTACTTTTTTTCTGTTCATAGTGATTAAAATCGAAATAATTCACGGCAGGTAAATGGTTATTGTCATTTAAACATGGACTGGGCCTTTATATTCGTTAATTTAACCCCTCGCTGACGCTCTGGGTTAAATAAAGGCCCAGCCCATGGTTAAATGACAATAACCATATACCTGCCATGAATTATTTCTTAAAGATACACCGATTGAATAATAAAGAGTAAATACATGTTTTGCAAAGAGTAACCTCTTAACAGCAGCATTAGAATAAAAATAAATACCATATTTTCTTTTATTCTAATACTCCAAAGCCATAATCCAAAAGGTCAGAAATAAGTACTCATTACTAATTAAAGCGAAAAAAGGGGACCACATCTAGCATCAAGGACATCCACCTAGTGCAATATAAACATTCGTATAAAAAATAAAAACGATAGATTTTTCTTATTTTTCTGTGAATGAGAGTTTATTTAATTCACTTCAAAGTCTTACTAAAAATCAATAGTAAGATATGTTTTTTGATCGGGAGAACTTAGGAAAATAGCAAGATTTTGACATTTATAACATATTCTAAGAAACGTTTATACGAATTAAACGATAGATTTTGGTAAAAAAAATGCAGTATAGAGTATTTTAAAGGAATTTCAATGGAATCATCAAATAAAAAAGAGGGGTCTCCGATCATATTTTTGAAAAAAATAATGAAAATGGATTTTCCCCTTACTATTTCTTTAGAAATATCTCTCTTTAATAATGTAAGAGTTTTTTTTTTCAAAAAAGTAACAAATTTTGTAAGCAGGTGGCAAAATGTTGCTCATTTCATCTTATTTATTATCAATAAATTATTTAAGATCATTTTACAACATTTTAAAGGTAAAATAAAATTTAAATTAGATGCGCGAGATAGATGAGCAGTTTTAGACACCTAAAAATGCACGAAAATGACTGATCAAAATAGATTCCTCGGGCAAGAGATGTAAGCTTTCAATATACTTCAGTTATGGTGTACTTGTTCTTGAGAGAATTTCTCATATGGGAACATAACTGCATTTTAATTTTTTTTTTCTGACCACATATTCATAGTGTCCCTAGTTTTTGATTTTATTATGCTTATTGGCGCGATAAGTGCCGTGTACTTGTTTATATGTTGAGAGTTTCATCTTTAATATAAAAAAGAAAGGAAATGGGGTAAATGTCAAGGAGACAACATCCCATATCCAAATGTTGAAAGCCTGAAGTTGATTTCATGAAGAAGAACAACAATAAAAGCGTTTTTCCATTTATTGATTTTACCATTAATTTTTAGAGACTATGTCCCATGTGCATTTACTCCACATCCTTTCATTGTTTAGTAAATACGACTCCTTAAATAAACATTCTTAGCCGGATCTTTAGCAATCTTGTTGAATCATGTTTGAGGTAATAATGAGCCATTGTTTATCATAAAAAAACTACGGTTTAATATAGTATATCAATATACTGGATATTGATGATCCTGATGAAGCACTTCTTGCTTTTCTAAATATTTTGACTGAAGTTTTGAATCATCATGCCCCTATCATTAAAAAGCGAGTGAAATATTTGCAACAAAATGACTGGATGAGTGATGAAATAAGAGATAGTATGAGAAAACGTGATTTTTATCACAAGAGAAAAGATATGATAAATTATCGTTTATGGAGAAACAATGTTAAATACCTGATTGAATCGTCCAAACAAACTTATTATACTAATATTGTAGCAGATACAAAGGGGAAAAGTAATAAATTATGGAAACACTTGCATAATGTAAGTGATTGTAAAAATCATACTACCTCTATTACTTTGAATGACTCTATTGGTAAACATATTATCAATCCAAAATGTATTGCAAATGTCTTAAATAATCATTTTATCAATATAACTGATAATGTGAATCTTAATACCGACACTGATATCAAATGTACAGAAAAACTTGATAATTATATTTCGGAACGTATTTCGGAAAATATCTTTTTCACTATTCCGTTGATTTCAAACCAGTTTGTATTTCAACAGCTAAAAACATATGATATATCAAAAGCAACTGGTCTTGACAATATAAGCGCAAAATTTCTAAAAATGTCATCACATTTTATTTCTAGTCCTTTGTGTCATATTTCCAATTTGAGCATAAAAAAAGTCAGCTTTCCCCTTTCTCTTCAAACTGGCTTAAGTCGTTCCAGTCTTTAAAAACAGAGGGTCTCGAAATGATGTTTCTAATTATAGACCTATTGAAATTTTGCCTTTGGCATCAAAAATCTTTGAAAGACATGTGAAAAATCATTTGATGAATTTCTTAAATAAATATGATCTACTTTATCTATTGCAATCAGGTTTTCGCTCAAATCATTCTTGTCAGACAGCATGAACATTTATGATTGACAGGTGGCTAAAAGCTATTGATAATGGTGAATTAATTGGAACGGTATTTCTAGATTTATCCAAGGCTTTTGATCTCCTTGATCACGAATTGCTCCTTCTAAAATTGCAGGAATATAAATTTTCTTACACTTCTTTACAATGGTTTTCTTTTTATTTGTACGACAGAAGACAGATTGTTTCCATTTCAAATACATTTTCTGATTTCCAAAAAGTAAAATTAAGTGTACCACAAGGGTCAGTTTTGGGACCTTTATTATTTTTAATTTTTATCAATGACCTTCCTTTATATTACCCAAATCATAACACTGATCTTTTTGCTGACTATAGTACTATATCGGCGATTGGAAAAAAACAAATTCTGTATAAGTCAAGCACTAGATGCGGTACTTGAAGATATTTCGCAATGGTGCAATGAAAATAGAATGGTTGTAAATGTGTCCAAGACAAAGTCGATGAGTATAGGCTCAAAACAGAAACTTTATACCATATCTAGTGAAACTTTTGATATATCTTTCAATGGCAATCAAATTAGTGAAAGTCAGTGTGAAAAGGTACTTGGTGTTTTCATTGATGCAATTCTTTCATGGACTGAACATAAAAGCTATATTGCGAAAAGGGTCAAATCGTCTTTAGCATTATTCAGAAAAATCAAGAAATACTTGAACCACAAGACGACAGTTCTTTTTTATAATGCATATATTCTTCCCCTTTTGATTATTGTTGTTCAGTTTTGGGTGACTGTAATAAATATCTAATTGACAGCTTACTTAAATTACAAAAAGGGCTGCAAGAATTGTTCTAGATGAACACGATTTTACAAAACCTTCCAGCAAACTATTTGAAGAATGTGGAATTATTCCAATAACGAAAAGAATACTTTACCACAAGGCATTATTGGTGTATAAATCAAAATATAAATTAGATCCGAAATATTTATCAGATCTACTTGTTTCTGCAAAGGACAATGAATCATACAATTTCATTTCATCTTCAGACAATTTCATTGTCCCAGAACCAAATACAGAACTATACAAAACGAGTTTCTCCTTTGGTGGACCTAAAGTGGAACTCTCAACCTAATTCAATTGAAAACTCGAAAACTGTTTTTGAATTCAAAAATGCTTACAAATTGCTGAATTTCTGATATTTTTCTATTAACTAATTTATTGTGTATATTATTTTTATAGATTGGTATATTATAATAGTGTTTATATTTTCTTGTATATATATTTATATTTATGTGTTCAGTTTGTTTTTAAGAGAGCCTTATTGAAAATTGGTGCAATCCAAATAAGTTACTCTCCCTAAATAAAGATATTTATTTATTTATTTATTTATTTATCGAGTGGATTACGATATTTCTCCAGTTTGAGATAGTTAAATTTGTGATTTTCAACATGCGAGCTTTAGCGAGCATGTTAAAATCAGAAATTTAACTATCGAGAATGGAGAAATATCGTAATCCACGAGCAAACGAGAGGATATATTGTTTCTCCAATAACTTTTACTGTGTTTCAGATGCAAGTTGAATGCTTCGGCTCTATCTCAAATCCTAGTAGCAATGACGTCACAATAGACTTTATGAATCAAATGAAACGTCACGGGAAACTTCACGCAGCAATTTAACCAACGTATGGATTAAAAATAATACGTATTTAACCAACTGGGTTAACACACCAATAATTGGAGAACTTTTATTCTAGTTTCAATTGATTTGAAATTTTTTAGCTATTGAGCTCTTCACACAAATATCTGAAATATTATAGAGAAAACTCTTTTCACAAAGATTTTAAAATTGAATAGACACAAAGTTCTTCGAACAAATTTATTTAATATACATAAGGATTTTCACACATATCTGAAATTGAAAAAAAAACCATAAAAATCTTCACAGAGACATGTGAAATCTTGTAGATATAAAGGTCTCTGCACAGATATCTGAAACTTATAGGCACAAAACTCTTAACACAGATATCTAAAATCGAGTATAAATAGGGCTATTCAATAGGGCTATAAAAATTTCTAAAATTGAATATACATAAAGTTCTCCACAAATATATCTGAATTTTTAAAGACATAAAACCCTTCACACAATGATTGTTTTTTATTTGTGTTTTGCACTTATACCTAGATTGTAAATATACAATAAAAGGTTATGGAGTAAATTCACATGAGACAAAGTATCTTTTAATAAATGGTAGAAGTTATCAATAAAAAAAAAACGCATTTACCGTTGTTCTTCATGTTGAATTACCATGAGGCCTTCAACAATGAGCTTTTCTCATACCTCATCGCAAGTTCAAGACGGCCCTTAGCACCAGTTTGAGCTGAATTCGTTGATAGATATCAATCAATGCTACATCTATGTATCTTTTGGTCATGGATGCGGGACCACTAACACCGGCGAGGCGCTCCGTTGTAAGTCTGTTTCTGACAACAAAATTGAAAAAAAACAAAAACAAAAAAAAAAACAAAAAAAGAAAAAACAAAAAAAAGAAAACAAACAAACAAAAAACAAAAAACAAAAACAAAAAAACTTGCCGCTTTTCAACTTTTGATTATTTTCCTTTAATAAAAACATTCTCTATAACTGTATAGAGTAGTTCCCAATATCCATATATTTTTTAGGGTAAGTTTATATATATGTTTTGAAATAGTATCTTTCCCTTGTGCAATGAATTGTAGTAATGATATTATAAACCCTTTACTTTCACTATTAATAAATTCAAGACACTTGTACCAAACATACATAGCGTGAAAACTGATTTATGCGTTTTAGATAAAAGATGAGAGTTTTAATAAACATTTTCATGCTTTCTACCTTGCCAAGATGGCTAATTACTTTACGATTAGTATTACAATCGGTGTGATAAAAGTATTTTATGAAGTTAAATCTGTCTTCTAAAAATGTGCAGGTAGTGTTATATCTACGGAAGCGTATAGTGGACTCGCCTTGTCTTATAGGAACACCTTATAACGCACTAATTTTCATAAATAAAATCACCTTATCTCCTTATTAGGTGATAAATCGTGTTAAATAAAACAACCTTGTCTTCTTATAAGGCAACAAAATCGTGTTATTTATGACAAGTTTTTGCTTTATTAAGACATTTCTCGTATTAATTCAAAACCTTTTATTTTTAATCAAAATAGCATGGTTTTAACTTACTGCGTGAAAACAAATAGAAGAGTTTAGGATGTATTAGGTTAAAACATGTTATGATATACAAGGCAACAACATTTTTTTATTAAATGTCTTGTCTTGCCTTCTATAACGATAAGCGTTCTTAGTTAACTCGTATTATTTAGGTGATAACACGAAAAATTACAAATATTTTGTCTAAGAAGACAATTAAATGTGTCATTTATAACAAATTGTAGCCTTAACATCATCCATTTTGAATGTTACTCAATGGCTTCGTAGCCCTTTATTAGCGAATGATATATAGTGATCATGGGGTCCGTTCGTCTGTCCGTTCTTTTTTCCGTCCGCTCTAGTATTACACACTTTGAGGTGATAACTCCTCCTAGAGCACTTGGTGAAATTTAATGAAACTTTCACAGAATGTTCAGTGCATATTGTCATTGTCCACAAACTTCGTGTATCTATTTTTTACTTTAATTTTTTGTCGTTGATTTTTTACTGCCGCCATAAGGGTACACACTTTGTGGCGATAACACTCTTCCTAGACCATCTAGTGAAATTCTATGTAACTTTCACAGAATGTTCAGTTTACATTGCCATTGTCACCAGCTATTTAAAAATTTGATTTGACTTGATTTTTTATTTTGGTTGATTTTGTTTTACTTTTTGAATCAAATGCATGGAGCGGGGGTATGTATTGTTCACAGTTTTTCTAGTTTATTTATTTATCTGCCCCAGTCCCTTATGGCGGCAGTAACAAATCAACAAAAAATTAAAGTAAAAAATAGATACATGTAACTTGTGCGCAATGGCAATATGCACTGAACATTCTGTGAAAGTTTAATTGAATTTCACCAAGTGCTCTAGGAGGAGTTATCACCTCAAAGTGTGTAATACTAGAGCGGACGGAAAAAAAGAACGGACAGACGAACGGACCCCATGATCACTATATATCATTCGCTAATAAAGGGCTACGAAGCCGTTGAGTAAAATTCAAAATGGATGATGTTAAGGCTACAATTTGTTTTAAATAAGACATTTGATTGTCTTCTTAGACAAAATATTTGTAATTTTTTGTGTTACAACCTAAATAAAACGAGTTAACTAAGAACGCTTATCGTTTTAGAAAGCAAGACAAGACATTAAATAAAAAATATTGTTGCAGTAAGTTAATACAATGTTATTTTAATTAAAAATAAAACGTTTTGAATTAATACGAGAAATGTCTTAATAAAGCAAAAACTTGTCATAAATAACACGATTTGTTGCCTTATAAAAAGACAAGGTTGTTTTATTTAACACGATTTATCACCTTATAAGGAGATAAAGTGATTTTATTTAAGAAAATTAGTGCGTTATAAGGTGTTCTTATAAGACAAGGCGAATCCACTATACGGTTCCGTATATATCTAGTACTTATTGACAAAACAATTGAAGTTCACATGTCCATAAAACGATAATAAAACAATGTTATAAAACTGATGAAAATAACACTATCAACAGTGTCCTGTTTTCTTTACTAATTATAATGCGTGTTTAACCTGTAAGAAAAAAGACTCCGTAATTATTCAGCACAAGATATATGAAATATTGCACATCCTGTGCTCATTTAAATGTATAACCAGAGGGGTCGTACGACTGCTGTGTTTCCTCTGTATAAACTTGTGAAAAACGTAATATGTCATGTCCTGCAACTCCTGGTTAGAATATATGAGTTCGAACACTGGGATCTGAATATCCAGACCTTTCATTTTTATTATTTCTTAAAAGTGCAAATACTTTAATATATATTAACTTTGTAACAATTGAGAACGGAGATTAGTGATGATTAGTAAAGACAAAAAAAAACTTCTAAATCTAAACCTTTGCTTCGGTTTATGAAAACCACCTGCAAATCGTCCAGATACAGACCTGGTGAGTCTGTGTACATAAACAAGTGAGGGTTCTCATGGGGACGGTCCTAGGAATCAAATAAACATTCAATTTTTGCCTTGGTAATCAAATAATCATTAAATTTTTACCTTGGTAATCAATAAATGTTTGGCTTAGTAATAAAAAAATATATTAAAATGCATGTTAATAATCATACAATCATTAAATAAATGCCCTCGTAATCAAATAATCATTAAAAAATGTCCTGATAATCAGGTAATCAAGAAACCCATGACGGGCATCACAAGTTAAGATGCGATAAAAAAAGACTTCACGACTTCTAATGAAAAGACTACGGAGTACTATTTGCAATGGAGAGACTGGCGCAGAAAAAAACATCGAAATTTAAACATTTGCTTGGGTGTATGAAAACAAGTGGTATGACAAGGCTTCACGACTTCTAATAAGAAGAGTACGAGGAAATGGCGGCTTTTCATTACATTCAAAGCTCAGCGATATGACATGAACAATAAATATTTTCCATTGCTAACTACAAAAGGCAATTTTTCAAATTTAAACTTTCAAATTTCAAAACTAGTCAATCTTTGAATATTTCTTCAAAGTTTAATCCAATTAATAATTAATTAAAAATCATGTCTCTTTGATCATTAAATCAAGGCCCAACATCACAGATGCACTCCAATTCTTTTTTTAGTAGATAATACTTGTGTGTAAACTGTTGAGACTGTATATTTAATCAGCACATCAGGAGAACTTCATCTTTCTTCAATAAACATGAATAAATTTTCATAATTGCAATTAGTTTCCATATCGAAATAGCGAATCGGTTTGTGGTATCGTGTATCGTTGAAACGTTTGCCAGCACTATGATTAGAAAAGCAAAATAGAGCTTCATACTAGTATAGCACCATTTACTAGTTAACCCAAGACTTAACGTTCCAACAGGAAGTTGACCAAAGTTAAAGCCGCTCCTCAGGAGAAGCGGCAATGACAGGCTAATACAGTGTATATTCGGATGCTAAGTTAATGATGATTTATAATACGTGAACATCTGGTTCTTTCAATTACTCGAAAATACAAAAAATAATGATAAATAACCACACTGTTTATCCCAGAGCTGTAAATAAGTAAATTCAATGTAGGAAAACATAGCATCTGCACCATAACAAATCTCGCGCAATCGTAACTGAATAGAAAAATCTCAATCAGAAGCAAACAGAAATTGATTCTGGTTGTTTGTTTTATATAAGGCCTTTTGGACTTGTTATTTTGCTTATCATAAAGTGTTGATCACCTTATTTATGTTTGATTCCAATCCGGGGATGCCAATGTAATAATGATTAAATATTTCGTTAAAAACCGTAATTATAATGAAGTAGTCTGGCTTTTTATCAAAACATATTGCGAAAACACTGTGGATGAAACTGTAGCTGATGAAAATGTTCTGTATCTATTTTAGCTCTTTCCCAGAAAAATCAAATGTTTGCCGCCTTACTATTATGGATAACATTTTTTCTTATTTTTTAAAACGGGTAATGATAAAAGAAGGTTTTACGTTTGTCTTTTGTCTTATTTATGTTTTTCCTGTGTATTTCCCTAGCAGATTGTGGCATGTAATTGTAGTTTTCAGCCATTGTAGATGTTTCCTGTTGTCTCTTTTATTTCATTTTCTAGTTAAATCCATAAATTGGCATTTCGTCTCATGTGTATTTACTGGCTGGCGTTTGGACACGGATGCAAGCTTTTCTATGCTCATTACAAGTAAAATACAAAGTGTATAGAGCTTGGTTAGTATGCTCTCTGTAATTCTCCTGCAACGAGACCCCTAAACCTGATTAATTGGTATAACAAAAAAAAAAACAAAAAGGCTCCATTATAATGTATTTTTGCTCAAGAGATTGAATACCTTTTTATATTTATTAAAGAATTTTGCATCCCATTCAACGATTGAGACTGCTCTTACATTCAGAAGAATAAAAGGGATATTCATATTGAATGGAGGAAGTCTTTCTCTATATAGGTGTCTTTAATGCTTTCATTGTCCAGGTTCACGTGTATCCAACATAAACAGGACATTTCCCTATATACCATCCAAGGACGCGCTCAGAAGATTTGTAAGCAGAGCCTCTCAAAATCGATTCATGTTCCGGGAAGAAAACAAAAAGACTTTTATGTAAGCACTATCGACCTACAGATGTATTTATGTATGCGTTTTAGTAGGCTTTGTAATCTCAAATTTGATAACTAAACACAGCGTTTAAAATAAGGTCGGTAGTTCTCTCCTCGTACTCCAGGGCTCCTTTCAACGCCAAAACTGACCGCCATAATATAGCTGAAATACAGCTGAAAGTAGCGTAAAACCCCATTCAAGTATGTAAAAGGAAGAGTCAATTGCTAGTGTTAATCTATTTTTTAATTTTATTTTTAGAAGAAATCTATTTGCGTGTCAATGTCCCCTGTATTTCTCTTATACCTGACCCTAACCATAATCTTTTCCCCTTATTTTCCTTACACCCGAACTTACCCCGTCCTCACCCCCCCACACTAATCCTTATCTCACTCACTATAAACCTAAACCTTGTTCTACTAACCTTTACCCTAAAACTCTATTTTTTAACCTCTGAAGTCGGTCGATATTTACTTGAAAGTCTGTGAATTTCTTATACTTTATCACTCTTTCTTCAAACTATAATTGTACACCATACATGTACCATAGAATATAAAAAAATAACCGGTTGTAGGCATTTATTGAAACCACATAACTCCAAAGTGAGACAATTATTAATTATTTGGAATTCCCCTCTCTTCGTCTCCCCCTTTTACATGTCAACATAAATTAATATCTTTTGTTGTTCATAGACGAAAATGAAACCGTACGACAAACTTGTTGATTTGACCAATGGTGAACTCTCGCTTTCCAATTACCAACATAACTATATCTTCAATCGCATGGATATGATTTGAAAAAAGAAAGGAAATGAGGTAAATGTCAAGGAGACAACATCCCATCTCCAGGTAAAGACGACCCAAAACAAAGCATCTAGGGGTCACCGTACGAAATCAACACAGTAAGGAACCTCACACCTTATAGCAAGCTCTAAATGGCCCAAAAAGGTATAAAAGTGAATAAATCAATGGAAACAAACCACATCAAATAACCCGAATATCAAGAAACTAAAATTTTATAAGAAGACAAGGACAAGCCAATGACCAACATATTCCTGACTTGGAACAGGCGCAAAAATTGCGGTGGAGTGCACATTTTGGCCAGTTGATTCGTTATAAAAGTTGTTTGAAAAAGCAAAACATTGCCTTAGAATTGATAAATCAGTTATTTCTTTAACCTTTGTTATACTTTCGCACTTCAACAAATTTTATTGACGTCACCATGAAATTATTGAAAGTTATCACATGCTTTTTTACTTTTTATTCTTTTTTTTTAATTTGGGAAAGGGGGAGGGTAATGAAGTCACTTGTGTTTGTTTCCCTCTTCTCTCGTTTTTGATATTTCTTTGGACTTCGATTTTTTTGTAATTTACGTCCTGTATTCTTTCGGCATATTACATAATGTGTTCTTTCGGTGTTAACGTCCTGTGTTCCTTCGGTATTTACGTCCTATGTTCCTCCGGTATT
The DNA here is from genome assembly GCA_002080025.1 of Modiolus philippinarum. NCBI lineage: Eukaryota > Metazoa > Mollusca > Bivalvia > Mytilida > Modiolidae > Modiolus > Modiolus philippinarum. The sequence goes on from MJUU01005626.1 coordinate 34,161, forward strand.
CTTCTCCTCTCGTTGTTTTAGCGTGATGATAGCAACATTTTCCGATGCAATTACACGCATGACACTTCTGTACTTTATATAATTTAATAAAACTAATTTTCATATATTTAGTTAGTATTACATACGTTTTGAATATATGATACAGAATGTGATGTCTATCCTATATCAACATTGTTGACCCTGTATTGCACCCCTATTCGGGACGTGACGTCATTACTCGAGACGACAGCAGCGTCCGTGAAGTAATGAAACTGAGTACAAAAGGGGTAGGGTTTATTGAACACGTTCTAATTTAGATATTGATGCGTGGAAAAATTATATTAAACCAAAAATTAAAACTGACAAGTTGCTGTTAAAAAAAAATCAGAAAAATGTTCATACAACAATTTCAGAATAAATGCGTATAATCCAGCAATTTTATTGTTCTATATACTAGTATTTTAAAGGAAGAAAACGACCACATTATTGATGAGCAGATAGAGAAAGCTTTTAAAGTAAAAAAAAAATTAAAAATATTTGGAATAAACAATTTTATTGCAATTTTCAAATAGCAAAGCATCAGTTTTCGAAAAATTATAGTATGGTTTTTTTTAATATACTGTATTTAAATTGTATCCTCATGAAAAACTAAAATCACGAACCAAAGGTATCATTCAAGAAGCCTTTGCCGATTCCAAAAATATGTTGTATTAGGTTATAAATCCACATTTTTTTTCAAAAACCAATAAAAAGGAAAAGTATGCTACGATGAAAAGCAGGTCACATTTGGAGGTGATCCATCAACAGCAAGTTGGCATACCAATGGGCACAAATTTTACTCCTATACTCGCAGACTTGCTTTTATATTCTAACGGGATTGAATTTCTTCATGGACTCAAAAAAGATCATAAAATAAAAGATGCTAGATCCTTCAATTCCACTTATAGATATACTGATGATGTTCTTTCCATCAACAACGCATTTTTTGCAAAATGGACCCCTTTAATATATCCGCGAGAACTAGAAATTAAAGAAACGATAGAGACAACTAAATCTACATCTTTTTTGGACTCACATTTCGAATTTGACGAAAATGGTCATCTCAGTACTAAAATTTACGACAAAAGGGACGATATTAATTTCCCCAACTTGGAGAGTAATACTCCAGCTTCTTCTGATTACGGAATGTATGGTTCACAGTTGATTCGTTACGAGAAAGCTAGCACAAATTATACATACTTTCTCATCATACATAGTTATCTCCGTGACTGCCATATAAATCAAGGTTTCAAAAAATTCCGTCTCATACGATCATTAAAAAAGTTCTTTAATAGATATCTGTCCCTTATGGAAAAATATGAAGTTTCGGTCCGAATTCTGATTCAAGATTCTTTTTTTACTTAGTACTGGGATGATCATTTCTTTTAACTGTCTACGACCTTTCAATGGCAATTATTGTTGATTGCTACCGGACACTACCGCAAAGGAAGTCGGAGGTTTTGCTTGCCACATAACCGGTTTAACCCAACATTTCTTTTGAAATGCCTGTACAAAGTCAGGACCATTGTGGTCGACAATTTTTCCGGTGGTTTCTTCCTAATTTGTTTTTTTTCTCATGGACTTCGGCTTTTGATAACTCTGTTCGGTAATTTTGTTATTACCCCCCTTTTCAAAAGATTCTGAAAGATTTTCTTTGATTTATTTTGTTGCAATACGCTTTTGTGTACGTATACGTATTTCATAAAGAGTGAAAAAGAGATATCATTTATGATTGAATAAAAAGAATATATTATTCGGCTGAGTAAAAAAAAAAAACAGATGTCATTTTGCATCTTTTCATATATTATTGTCAAGAAATTACTTAAAATATATCTATTAAAAACTTGACTTATATAAAATGCACAATAAGAAATCTGCATATTCCGAATACTTCATCTATCCTTTGACTGTATATTTAATTTGTTAATACCAATATGTCGGTTAACAAAGACAAAATGATTGGTCGTACAATGTCATATCTCATCGTTGCAAACAAAAGAAAAAAAAATACAAGACGTTTTCAGTTGATGAGCTATATGATAAAGCGTATAATACATGACAAAATCTGTATCAGAGACCGTATCAACCCTTAAACAATATCACCCGCTTCTTCCCGGGCCTACGGTCCTTTGCGTGATATTGGATTCTTGGGTTAATACGGTATATGATACAGATTTTGTCATATATTATTCCATATATAATCAACACAATCTTAATTTTGTTTGTCGATATATACGAATTTCTTCTCGAAAAGAACAATTTTTTAAACCAGCTATAATACTGTTGCAGACACGGTATCGATAAATCCGTCAAAATTACTTAAATACAGATAGAATTAAATTATCAACAATTAAATTGGAATAACGAAAGTCACGATATATGTCCTCATTTGCGTTATTTTACTTTTATAATTGAAAGACATGAATATAAGGCGTCAATTCGTATTCCAAGTCCATCTACATATACCTCATCATTTTCTTTTGCTTCAATGACAGACACAATACTACTAGTATATCTACCAGAATCGAATGAAGTGGCAGAACGCACGATTATATTACCATTTTTCCTCATATAGAATTCAGTATTCCAAGTATTAGATCTAATATGTGCCGACACGAAATATAACCCATTTGTTGTAAATTTGAACTTTCCTGTTGATATGAAAGACTCCTGCTCTCTTTTGTTTATTCCAGTACTTGTTTGTATTGTACTAAAGATAACGGGTCCACTGTACCTCTCTCCTCTACCCACACATGCTGTTAGAGCAACTAAAATAAAAATAGTAATGGTGGATTACATGATACCCCGCCACGTTTCATAAAAATTCGAAGTATCAAGGGGCCTAACTCCAGAACCCCTTGGACCTCTGAACCCATATTCAGTTTTGTGGTGAACAAGCTACATACCAAGTTTGAAGACTGTATGTAATTCTGTTCAAAAGTTATCAGTCGGAAACCTTCGGGGGGCGGACAGACGGACGGACGGACGGACACACGACTGAGGGTATCACATAATACCACGCCACTACGTGTGGCGGAGTATAACAATTGTCATTGTTTTTTTTCTAAGATGGTTCAATTAAGGAGGCTTACTCCTGATGTTGTTTATCTGAAGGATTATAATAATAAGGAACCAAGAAATGGAA
>MJUU01005626.1:56740-67383 GCA_002080025.1 Modiolus philippinarum
ATTTGAAAATTTAACTATCGAGAGTGTAGAAATGTCGTTTCTCACGAGATACGGTTGTGGATTGTATTTTTCTTAAGGTTTCAATGATATTTTGGACAAAGTCATGACCCCCCCTTTTCTAATCATCCGAAATAAATATGTTCTTTGAGCGTGAGGTCATCACGCATGGCCGCCTTTTTTCATGACGTCAGAATGGTAAAGTCGGAAAACGGCAAACATATTTGACGTCCTAATTGAATTTCATCCAATCACTTGCCGAGAACAATATTGTCTCTAGAGAGGAGAACAATATTTCTCCAACTGTTCAAGAAACGTGAAAACAGGACAGAAATTAGAGAATGCAGAATAAACAATACACATTTCATCAACAGACATACTACCTTTCTATTGTACAGTAATTTTATGTTATGTATCCGTATTCGTCTTTCAATATATTTATTGTCGGCAAATATTACGGAAATCATACCGAAAATAATATATCTGCCACAGGAAACTATTTGAAATCCCTATTCGTTAGTATTTACTTTACACTTTAATTTTTAAAGCTATTTTGATTTTCTTAAACATTTATTAAAAACATGCTTTATGTATTTAATGGCCTTTTGGTTATACCGAGTGTAAGGGGATTATTGCCTTTTCTCTTATGATTCATCCTTATTATCTAGAGTTATTTGTGGTACACAAGGAGACTTTGAAGCTGGTGTTAGATATGGTGTTAGATATGAACTAGTTACATCTCTTTCACGGGAATTTCATTGGCGGAGCGACAAGTAATACCATATAACGCATGATGTGTTATCACTCTTTCGGAGTTTCTATTGGACTGTGAGATCTCGTTGATTAACGTTAACGTTGCCCAGTAACCGTGATGTCAACAGCTGCTCGGCACTAAATATCACTGCATTTATTTATGAAGATCATAAGTCTTAGACAATTGTTTTAAGAACTCGAAAAATTGTGTATCATTGGATTTCAACTCTCGTTATGTTATTTCAAACATAATAAACTCACCAAAGGTTCGTTTATTATATTTTAAAAAGGTATATAACTCTTGTTGATATTCAACGATATACAATTTTTCTCGTTATCTCTAATGATATGTGAATTTTTAACCGGTTCTGATCCATTGGATAAATTTTCATATTCAACATTTGTTGAATAAAGCCTCGTGTTTTTTTGGCGCCAAATCTATTCGGAATACAATTCTGGGTTTTTATCATTTATCATTAGAGAAAAAGATTTAATGACGTTATCCCGATCTAAACCTTATTTCATCCACTCTCGAAAGTTAAATTAAAAATTTTAAAATGCTTGGTAAGCCTTGCAATTTAAATATTAAAATCTATCTATCTCTAGTGGATACAATATGTTAATGAACGGGATGTGGTGTTATCTATATCTATGTACTTTTTTCTTATTTAATTTGCTTGAAGTTTTGTAGAGAGCTTTGAAGTAAGGGTTATAATTCGTCTTATGGGATAGGAGCAAAGTTAATTGTTGAAAGCCTCATGGTAACTTCAAGTTGAAGAACAAAAATAAGAGTTACTCCATTGCTTTGTTTAACTATGTATTTAAAGAGAATTTGTCTGCTGTTCATTTACTCCAATGTAAATTCTAAAATTTGTCATCATGGGCGTTATTTTCATGGATTTATAGCAACTGAACCAGCACAATTGTTGATCAAAAAGAATTTCGCAATGAAATTATTATAAATTAGAACATTAACTGTATCGAGGTTTCTGTTTCTGTAATAGGCAATTTAGTTTCCAATAAGAAGCGCTAGCATGCCATTTCAACTGTAATTTGTCTGTACTTACCGAAGGAAGTATTTCCTTCTTAATATTGTTCTTCTCAAACAGGTGTATCCAGTCAAGATTCAATCCTATAGGTGTATCATCATCTTATATGCTGTTAAGTTACACATTGCCGTTCACCTGATTAAGTATTTCTTGATTAGTAGCTTTAATTTCAATATATAGAAATTAGGACATTTTTCGGTCTTTTTTGTTTATTTTATGTTTGTTGACTATAACGCATTCATAAGTGCAAATATTTAACGAAAGGATATGGAGTAAATGAACTTGAGACCATAACACATATGTCAACTCCAACTGCAACAATTTCAATGAGCCGCATGGCCATCTCGGAAATTAATTCCTCATCAGCAGCACTAGAACCCAAACAAAGGAAATCCATACTTTCAATAAATGATTAATATGCACAAAACCAAACAAAATCCGAACTATCAGCAATATCAAATATTGCTAAAGACAACACTACGATGGTTGGAGTTAATCCTTTGGTTTTAGAATTTACATAAATTTATATAATAGTAATTGAACAAAGTGTACACATGAGATATTATCTCATGTACAAGTACACCATATCTAAGAAAAATAGAGCATGGATGTAGCATTGCCCGACATCTAGCATTGAATTCCGCTTTAACCTGTGGTAGGGGTTGTATTGAACTTACCATGAGGCATGAGCATAGCTCATTGTGGAAGGCCTCATAGTGACTTCAATATGATAAACAATAATAAAAGCGGCGTTCCATTTCTTGTTTACCATGTATTTGAAGAGACTTTGTCTCATGTGCATTTACTCCATATCCTTTCATTATTTATTTAATAGAACTAATATTTGGAAAACAGGACATTAATTATGATTGAAAGTACTACGTTTTCAAATTTCTCAAGAAAAATTGCCAAAAACATGCCCAAACATTCTTCTTATAGCACAATTAATACATTTCTCAACACACGTTCACTACAATGATGATATAATGGGAATTTTACATGTATACAATTTGCTCACACCTCATATTAATATGTATTAATTTTTATAATATTTTACAGTAGGGTGCAGACATAACCTCTCGCCAAGTTAACTTGAACCAGTCATAAAAGCTCTTCTAAGTTAACTTAGGACCGTTTTCATGTTAACTTCGACCAGTCATAGAGCAGTCATAAAAGCTACTCTAAGTTAACTTTAGAACTGTTCTAGAGCCCTGACTGCTCTGACCTGTTCTGGTCATAGAATCCAGACTGCTTTCACCTGTTCTGGCCGTAGAGCTCTGACTGCTCTGACCTGTTCTGGTCATAGAGCCCTGACTGCTCTAACCTGTCATAGAATCCTGACTGCTCTGACCTGTCATAAAGCCCTGACTGCTTTAATGTTACAGGAACGGAAACGTTTAACATTTCCAATATATAGCGCCCATCGTGTGCATACTGAGTCTGCATCGTGTGCACTCGCCGTGTAAAGCGTGTGCGTGTATCGTGTTACGTTCTCCGTTCATTGCGTGTATCGTGTAACGTGCGTTTACTACTTTCATTCAAAAGTCCACATTTTTAAGATATATTTGGCCGTTTTCTTTGCCTAGAAAAATTATTTATTTTCATGAAAATTTTGAACAAATGATGATTAAAATATTTTTTTTTCTCCGGGATTGAATTATGCATTTACAAAGTCGCCCAATCCCCAATCCTGAAAATCAACTGGTCTGCCCTAATTTCTTTTTTTTTGAAAGATAATATAGATTTTTACAACTGCAACTTTACAACTTTAAAAAATATTAACATATTAACATAAAGATTTTCACATGTTTTGGGGTTATATAATTTTCATGAAGAAAATCTGCCTTTTCTTATATATTTTAGGTTAAATTACAGAAAGTTGGAGTATTGCGGGCACAATTCAATATCAAATGAAGAAATCTGCCTTTTCTTATATATTTTAGGTTAGATTACAGGAAGTTGAAGTATTGCGAGCATTGATATAATATGGAATGAAGAAATTTGATTTTTCTTATATATTTTAAGTTAAATTACAGAAATTTGAAGTATTGCGTTCATTGATATAATATCGAATGAAGAAAATTTGCCTTTTCTTATATATTTTAGGTTAAATTCCAGCAAGATGAAGAATTGCAGGCATCGATATAATATGGAATGAAGAAAATCTGCCTTTTCTGATGTATTTTAGGTTAAATAACAGCAAGTTGAAGTAGTAGGGGCATCAATATAATATAAAATGAAGAAAATTTGCCTTTTCTTATATATTTTAGATTAAATTACAGCAAATTGAAGTATTGCTGGCATCGATATAATATCGAATGAAGAAAATCTGCCTTTTCTTATATATTTTAGGTCACATTATAGAAAGTTGAATAGGTTAAATTACAGAAAGTTTGAGTATCGCGGCAATCGATATAATATCGAATGAAGAAAATTTGCTTTTTATTATAAATTTTAGGTTAAATTACAGCAAATTGAAGTATTGTATTCATCGATATAATATCGAATGAAGAAAATCTACTTATATATATATATATATTTTAGGTTAAATTAAAGAAAGTTGAAGTATTGCGTTCATTGATATAAAATCTAATGAAGAAAATCTGCCTTTTCTTATATATTTTAGGTTAAATTGCAGGAAGTTGAAAAATTGCGGACATCGATATAATATATAATAAAGAAAATCTGCCTTTTCTCATATATTTTAGGTAAAATAACAGCAAGTTGAAGTATTACGGGCATCGGTATTATATCAAATTAAGAAAATCTGCCTTTTCTCATATATTTTAGGTTTAATTACAGCAAGTTGAAGTATTGCGGGCATCGATATAATATGGAATGAAGAAAATCTGCCTTTTCTTATCTATTTAAGGTTAAATATCAGCAAATTGAAGTATTGCGGGCATCGATATAATATCGAATGAAGAAAATCTGCCTTTTCTTATATATATTAGGTCAAATTACAGCACGTTGAATAGGTTAAATTACAGAAAGTTGGAGTATCGCGGCCATCGATATAATATCGAATGAAGAAAATTTGCTTTTTATTATAAATTTTAGGTTAAATTACAGCAAGTTGATGTATTGTATGCATCGATATAATATCAAATGAAGAAAATCTACTTTTTTAATATATATGGGTTTTTTTCTTGTGCAGTTCCTATTTACTTTCTGGCATGTGGCTATGTTTTTCGTCCATTGTAGGTGTTTCCTGTTATCTTTTTTATTCCATTTTAGGTTATATCACAGGGAGTTGAAGTATTGCGTTAATTGATATAAAATCTAATGAAGAAAATCTGCCTTTTCTTATATATTTTAGGTTAAATTGCAGCAAGTTGAATAATTGCGGACATCAATATAATAGGAATAAAGAAAATCTGCATTTTCTTATATATTTTAGGTTAAATAACAGCAAGTTGAAATATTACGGGCATCGATATCATATCAAATTAAGAAAATATGCCTTTTCTTATATATTTAAGGTTAAATTACAGCAAGTTGAAGTATTGCGGGCATCGATGTAATATCGAATGAAGAAAATCTGCCTTTTCTTATATATATTGGGTCAAATTACAGCAAGTTGAATAGGTTAAATTACAGAAAGTTGGAGTATCGCGGTCATCGATATAATATCGAATGAAGAAAATTTGCTTTTTCTTACATATTTTAGGTTAAATTTCAGCAAGTTGAAGTATTGTATGCATCGATATAATATCGAATGAAGAGAATCTTCTTTTTTATATTTATTTTAGGTTAAATTACAGAAAGTTGAAGTATTGCGTTCATTGATATAATATCGAACGAAGAAAATCTGTCTTTTCTTAGATATTTTAGGGTAAATTGCAGCAAGTTGAATAATTTCGGACATCGATACAATATAGAATGAACAAAATCTGCCTTTTCTTATATATTTTAGGTTAAATAATTACAGCAAGTTGAAGTTTTACGGGCATCAATATAATATCGAATGAAGAAAATCTTGTTTTTTTTTGTATATTTTAGGTTAAATTAAAGCAAGTTGTAGTATTGTGGGCATCGATATAATTAATTTCTAATGAAGAAAATCTGCCTTTTGTTATATATTTGAGGTTAAATTACATTAATTGAAGTATTGTGGGAATCGATATAATATCGAATGAAGAAAATCTGCTTTTTTATATATTTTAGGTTGAATTACAGCAAGTTGAAGTATTGTGGGCATCGATATAATATCGAATGAAGAAAATCTGCTTTTTCATATATATTTTATGTTAACTTACAGAAAGGTGAAGTATTGTGGGCATCGATATAATATCGAATGAAGAAAATCTGCTTTTTCTTATATATTTTAGGTTAAATAATTACAGCAAGTTGAAGTTTTACGGGCATCGATATAATATCGAATGAAGAAAATCTGCTTTTTCATATATATTTTATATTAACTTACAAAAAGGTGAAGTATTGTGGGCATCGATATAATATCGAATGAAGAAAATCTGCTTTTTCTTATATATTTTAGGTTAAATAATTACAGGAAGTTGAAGTTTTACGGGAATCTATATAATATCGAATGAAGAAAATCTGCTTTTTTATATATTTTTGGTTGAATTAAAGCAAGTTGTAGTATTGTGGGCATCGATATAATAAATATCTAATGTTGAAAATCTGCCTTTTGTTATATATTCTAGGTTAAATTACATTAATTGAAGTATTGTGGGAATCGATATAATATCGAATGAAGAAAATCTGCTTTTTTATATATTTTTAGGTTAAATTACAGCAAGTTGAAGTATTGTGGGCATCGATATAATATCGAATGAAGAAAATCTGCTTTTTCTTATATACTTAAGGTGAATTACAGAAAGTTGAAGTACTGCGGGCATCCATATAATATCGAATGAAGAAAATCTTCTTTTTCATATATATATTATGTTAACTTACAGAAAGTTGAAGTATTGTGGGCATCGATATAATATCGAATGAAGAAAATCTGCTTTTTCTTATTGATTTTAGGTTATATTACAGAAAGTTAAAGTATTACGGGCATCGATATAATATCGAAAGAAAGAAAATCTTCCTTTTGTTATATATTTTAGGTTAAATTACTTTAAGTTGAAGTATGGCGGGCATCGATATAATATCAAATGAAGAAAATCTGCCTTTTCTTATATATTTTAGATTGAATTACAGCAAGTTGAAGTATTGCGGGCATGGATATAATATCGAATCTGCTTTTTCTTATATATTTTAGGTTAAAGTATAACAAGTTGTAGTATTGCGGGCATCTGTACATTGTGGAATGAAGAAGTTCTGCCTTTTCTTATATATTTTCTTATATATTTTAGTTTTATTACACCAATTGTTGTAAGTGCATCATTTTAACGTGAAAATGAAATATGCACCTCTTCTGATATTTGATGTTTGTGGCTGTTTGCAGGATATTTATTTATTTGCTACAGGACTGATTTTTATTCAGTTTTATTTATTTATATATCTAATTGTTCATTTTACAAAATGACGGAAATTTACAGTATTACAATTTGATATTCGATGTTTGTGGCTGTTTGCATGATATTTATTTATTTGCTACAGGACTGATTTTTATTTAGTTTTATTTATTTATTTATCTAATTGTTTATTTTACAAAATGACGGAAATTTACAGTATTTACAATTTTCGAATACATAGTGTGACTCTTTTCTGATAGTTTTGATATGTTTACGGGAAAATTGAAGAAAATTGCACTCAACGTGTGAAAATTTGTGCGTATGTCGTGTGAATCGTGTGCGTGTGGTAGGGAATGTGGGAAGTATCCATCGCTGTATTACATTTTGAGTATTTACAGTTTTTGTATTGTTTTAGAGCTATACGGCTAATCAGAGCAGTCATGATTCTATGACAGGTTAGAGTGGTCAGGGCTCTATGACTGTTCAGAGCAGTCAGGGCTCTATGATAGGTCAGAGCAGTCAGGGCTCAATGACTGGTCAGAGCAGTCAGGATTCTATGACTGCTCCAATTAACTTCAAGTTAACTTAGGACTGTTCTCATGACTGCTCCCCAAGTTAACTTGGACGAAAGGTTATGTCTGCACCCTACTGTAAGTATTTGTTATCCAAAAGAATCATTCGTGTAATAACAGTTTATAAAATAATTCATATTTTTAATACATTGAGGACCAATCCAAATCTCATGAAGGTTGGTTAGGAATATCATGTAATAGTACATAGCTTTACTTAATGTTGAATATCACCTTGATGTATGACAAATTACAACGTAGAAAGATGGCTATAATAACCTTTACATACGTTGTCCCAGACCCCGTCGAAGATGAGTATTTTAATTATGTCTAATTAATTCATCTCATGTACTAGACATCTTAGGATATAAACAACTCTGGTAAAGTTACATCTGATTTGCATAGACCTTGTATAACGGTCAATTTGTATTTGCATGAATGATAAATGAAAAGTTGCAGAATATTGGAAATGAAGCTATGTTTCCTGGGTAAATACCATTTTTAACATTTCAGTTACATCTCGGGCTCTGTCTATTACTTTTCAGAAAATATACTGAGTATCAAACGAATGCACCAAAAAGTTCTTTAAAATTAAAAAATAAATATCTCCAGATGCTTGTTGTTCAACGAAGACAAAATTGCTAAAAAATGAAAAAAAAAACGCTTTGAAATTTTAAATGCACTTTCGCAAATAACCTCATTTTCACCCCAACATTAAAAAACAATATGAAAAACAATGAAAATTGAAACATTCGGCTCATAACTATATGTATAAGACATGGATAGAAATTACTTTTTAGGTAGATGTTAACCAAGCAATCTTTGAACAAGTTCATTCTTAGTAGAACCATTCTCTTGCTTTATTTTTCGTTTGCATTCAATAATAATTGTTGCCATTGCTTACAAATGTGATTTCTTTTGACAAAAATAAACTTGCTGGTTATGGACCTTTTAAGTTAAAATAATGCACACAAATTATTTGAAAATAAATTAGCCGAACATTTTTCACAATAACAAATTTATACTAGTATTTAGAACCGAATAAATCATGTAAATATGAACAGTATGCAGAATGTTTCTACAAAGGAAATTAAAGAACGAAAACTTGTTTAACCGTTCCGCTGGCGTTTGCAAGAAAATGTACCAAATCAGCTGTCGTTATAATAGTTTATCAATTGTTTTTTACTTGTGAGTGTTTTTTTACATGGAGCTTTTTAGTGCGTTGATGACTCTTGTTAAATTTGTCTTTCTTTATCGGTGTTTCCATCTATTCATTTGGGATCTTGTCTCATATACATTTACTCCATATCATTTCTCATATTCATTAAATGTATATTGTTAAAAAAAAATATCTGAACCATTTGAAATCTGACAGGTGGATTTTACCCGGGGTCGTAAGTCCAGATAAAAAAGATGAGTCGCGCTGTAAAAGACAAGCTGTATTTTGTCGCCCATCTCTCGCTACTAAAAGCATTGAGGAACCTCAAATGTGCCAGGTACAAATATCCCTGATCAATACCCACTTCTGATAAATCACATTTTATACTCCTACGATATACATTGTATACATTAACGTACTAAGACGACTTAATCACAACGATCTAACGAACAGATCAAAACATTTAGCTTGTCTTGTTGATGACGAGTTCTGCAATAAATCGACAAATTTTAATCAATTTAAAAATCTACTGGCTTCTAGATTTTATTTCTGAGAGCCATAAATTAGATCTATATATTTTTCGGACTAAACACAGTTCAAAAACTGAACTCGCAATGTGTTAAGTAAAACCATTAGAATCAGCACTGGTTCTAGTGTATAGAGTATTCTTTGGATTTTGAATCAAATCCGATAAATAACAAAGTATCGTTTTGGCCTTTTTACAACTGTATTTTTCCAAAGCCCATATAATACACCACAAAAAAGCGTTAATGTTTTATGTTCATTCGAGAAAACTGTGTCATCTGGTGTTTTGAATTCAAAGCCTAATACAAATTTATCTTAAGTAGACAAGATTAGTTAAAATTCCCGCTCCCACTCTGGATAGCAACTCTTTTTTTTTTAAATTTTAGTGTCAGGTATTTATTACAAACCTATAACGCAACATTCCACGCAAATTCCCAGAATAAAACCTCAAAGTTCGTTGAGTCTGCTACAATACTGGCTCTATTCTTAGAAATGAAATCGAATTTACCAATATACGTCATGATTACAACTTAGGGGCAGAGGCCCATTCAGGTAATCGTAATTTGATTTTGTGTTTATAGTTTGTTTTATTGTTTTAAATGGAACAGTAAACATTCAACTACCGTTCCAAATAAATATTTAGATACAGAAATCTCGAAACATTCCCATTAATTTCGTAAAATGTTACCATAATGGGGTACATTAATCCCTGTGAGTGCCTCGGCAGTGTTTATAAATAGCATTTACCGCCAAATGATACCTTGGTTACGGGATATCATTTTGAATCTTTGAAATATACATCCTTGAAATCAATTATTTCATATTTCCCTTTCAAGACTAATCCTTTGACTATCTTTTACTACAGAAATTGTGTCCGCTCCCGATAATGTTTTGCCTTTTAATAATATTTTATTGTCGCCAGGTTAATTTTAGTGTGTTCGCAGTGAAAACATTTCACATCAACTATAAACAACTGAACGTGCAATAGCAGACAAGTTGTTAACTTTTATTTTGTAAATGTTTTTGTTTTACTAAATGCATCGTTTCTTAACCAGCCGTTACTATGCACCATCAATAGACGGCGTGTTTCTAAAATATGACTGATGAAGTAGACGCCCACCTCATTAGCATGTTTAGAAGGGAGATAATTTCACACAATGACTTT
>MJUU01005626.1:68322-86006 GCA_002080025.1 Modiolus philippinarum
ACAAGATTAGTTAAAATTCCCGCTCCCACTCTGGATAGCAACTCTTTTTTTTTGAAAATTTTAGTGTCAGGTATTTATTACAAACCTATAACGCAACATTTCTATAAAACTAGAAGCGTTTTGAAATGTCGCCTTCATCAATTTCAAGAGTTAAAATGTCCATATATAAAAGTCGTATATCTTTTTCACAAACTTGATATTGAACTTACGTCACGTCTCATGCTATAAAAGGCCGTTATCAGGCCGATAAGTGATTAGTTTTAAACAAAAGAAATGGAACTCATTAAAGGAAACAAAAAGGTCTACTTACATTTGTTTTCCGTAGTTGCAAATTCCAAAAAGTTGTTTCTAATGAGAAAATTTAAAGATTTTTTAAATGTTTTATTTGATTAAGGTATAGAAATAATGAAAATGTTTGCCGTTTGGTTGTGAAGTTTGTTATTAGTGCGTAAATTGCGGTTTAAGTGGACTGAAGTGGGTGCCTATTAATTTAGATGAATCAAATACATGTCCGGTTATCCTCCAAAACTGGCATACTGATTCATAAAGAATTGATCAATACGTGTGCGAAATTTCATTTCCGCCCTTCCACGCAAATTCCCAGAATAAAACCTCAAAGTTCGTTGAGTCAGCTACAATACTGGCTCTATTTTTAGAAATGAAATGGAATTTACCAATATACGTCATGATTACAACTTAGGGGCAGAGGCCCATTCAGGTAATCGTAATTTGATTTTGTGTTTATAGTTGGTTTTATTGTTTTAAATGGAACAGTAAACATTCAACTACCGTTCCAAATAAATATTTAGATACAGAAATCTCGAAACATTCCCATTAATTTCGTAAAATGTTACCATAATGGGGTACATTAATCCCTGTGAGTGCCCCGGCAGTGTTTATAAATAACATTTACCGCCAAATGATACCTTGGTTACGGGATATCATTTTGAATCTTTGAAATATACATCGTTGAAATCAATTATTTCATATTTCCCTTTCAAGACTAATCCTTTGACTATCTTTTACTACAGAAATTGTGTCCGCTCCCGATAATGTTTTGCCTTTTAATAATATTTTATTGTCGCCAGGTTAATTTTAGTGTGTTCGCAGTGAAAACATTTCACATCAACTATAAACAACTGAACGTGCAATAGCAGACAAGTTGTTCACTTTTATTTTGTAAATGTTTTTGTTTTACTAAATGCATCGTTTCTTAACCAGCCGTTACTATGCACCATCAATAGACAGCGTGTTTCTAAAATATGACTGATGAAGTAGACGCCCACCTCATTAGCATGTTTAGAAGGGAGATAATTTCACACAATGACTTTCCGGACTGTTATGCGATTCAATAGGAAGGAGTTGGGAGACAATGCATTTGTTGACACGTCAAAACATGATAATATGAATTCAAATGTTTAGTCAAATATCTAAGCCAGTCTTTACAAAAGAAAACATATTCGAATTTTTATATGTTTAAACGACACTGCGCTTAAAAAAATGTTGAGAAGGTCAATGTTATATCAAAGGTATTAGAATATGCATGTGGAAATCAATAAAACTGTCATAGGAAGCTCGGTCTGTGCCCTACTACGTTGTGAAATCCTGTTGTTCAGCGATTAACTCATCATATAAAATGTATTTTATGTTTTTACCGTATTTATTATTTTTAAAGTATGCCTTTGTGCAAACAACGGTGGTCATTAAAGTCTTAACAAATGTCAGAAGAGCTTTTTTAGGATGAAAATCATTTTCAGTAGGATTCGTTACAATTGAGGCCTTAGAGAAGTATAATTATTGGTTTATTGTCACATCTAACATCACTTTCAAATATACTTCTCTAAAATACAATAAATCAATTAATCTAAGCACAAAGAAGCACAAGGACCATGTATAAAACGTAAACTTATAGGTAACTTGTCCATGGAAACTAGTCAGAGGAAGTATCTGACCTAATTCAAACTTGAATTTTCATTTGAAAAATAAAGCTTTTGTACAGAGCATTCAACGGACGGAAATGCTTATATAATACAAAAAGGTGTAAATTGGCAACATAAGTACAAGGAAAATGTAGCTTTTTAATTCTTCATGTTTTTTTCTGTAACTATTATTTTGACATGTAAACAAAAATCTCCCATTTCTGAAATTTTTTTTTGGACAAATTATGCTCCGTTTGCTACTTTACTTTTCTCTGTATTGCTTTCCTTCGGAATTTCCACCAAGAATGAAGACACAGATCTCTCCTCTTTGTACTGGGTACATAAATTACATAAATGCCCATACAAAGAACGATATATCGCTGGATCTGCCAAATGCTCTACAAAACTTATATCTAAATTGCTAACCTCCATCTTGACAGCTGATAAAGAGGGCCTTCAAAAATACTGTGATACTTGCTTTCCACGAAGCGGTGTAAATGAAATGTGGATTTTGAAAAACTCCAAAGATCTACTTGACATCTTAAACTCTAAATCATTATCACACTGTAACAGCATTAAAACTTTCGACTTCTCCACACTTTACACTACTATTCCTCATGAACAACTAAAATATCTACTGAAAGTTTTAATTCATAGATGTTTCTCACCTAAGAACGGTGATCGAAGAAATAGGTACATTGTTGTAGGTAGACAACAAGCCTGCTTTGTGAAAAATGACTCCAAATCGGAGAAAAAATATACAGAGGAAGAAGTGATTAAAATGTTAGAGTTTCTGATCGACAATATATTTGTCCAGTTTGGAGTACTTGTTTTTCAACAGACTATTGGAATTTCTATGGGCACAAACTGTGCGTCTCTCAGAGCCGAACTGTTTCTCCACTCTTATGAGGCTGAATTCATCGGAGGGCTTCTTCAAAATAAAGATAAAAAACTGGCCCAATCCTTCAATTTTAGCTTCCGTTATATAAATGATATTTTGTCACTATACAACCCTTGCTTTGGTGATTTTCTTCATCTGATCTTTCCAAAAGAGCTAGAAATTAAGGATACCACAGACACTTCTACATCAGCCTCGTTCCTTGACCTTCATCTCGAATTTGACGCTACTTAAACAAGGGTATCTTACCCAGAACTTGAAGTCATCCCTCTAGAAGTTTTACGGTCGACATTACCATCTTGTGGACCGCTATGGGATATCTGTTTCCCAGATGACAACAGATCTTCCTTTTAAAGCTTAATTGTTGTTTCCTCTATCGGATTCGACATGTTCAACGCGGCAGGTGTCTTATAAGAGGCAGGAGGTGCTTACTCTACCGGTGCACCTGATCTCACCCATGTTTTTATTGGGTCCGTGGTATTCATCTCTGTGTGTGTGTATCTTCAATTTTCTTTTCTGTGCCGTACTCATGTTGTGTCTCTGTTTCTTTTTTTTTTCTGTTTCCGATGTTGCCATTGTCCTTGGATTATTCGTTTTGGATTGACGGTTGGGTTCTCACTTACTTTACATAAATAATTTGAGTAACTTCTTTATTCAAACAATTTATACCAAGGATGCATACACGCATGTTTTTAAATAAAGATGAATAAAACATAATTCCAGCATAGGCATGAAAAAAAATTGTCTACATGTAGATTTTCCATTAGTTCATCAATGTACTGAAACTGCTAAAGAAAATGGTTGGGAGATGTATTTTGTTACTGTTAAATGGTGCTAACAGAAGGTTGTTTTGTACCTTATGGCAGTTTTCCAGATATGTACAAGTATTTGAAATGGAAATTAACTTTCAATGAATGGATATAGAGTAAATGCAAATGAGACAACGTCTCTACAAATACCTGATGAAACCAAGCAATGGACTACGCTTTTATTGTTGTTCTTCATCTTGAAGTCAACATAAGGTCTTCAACAATGTGCTATTCCTCATAGTAAGATCAAGACGGCCTCTAGTACCGGTTAGAGCGGAATTCATTGCTATATATCACGTTAAATCTATTTATATTCTCTTTGTTCATGGATGCGGAGTTGTCAACGAACATAAATGGCTAGTTTTTAAATAGAAGTCTGTATTATTAAATAACAAAATACGAAACTTACTATGGATTTTAGTTACTGCATAGCCTTTTCTCCAACTAACTGTGCTTCAGTTCAGATCACATATAAACATTTAGAAGACCAATAGAAGTGACAAATATGTAAAAGCGGTTAAAGAACAAACAACCAATAGGATAATGAAAACCCAAAGCACAGAGCTTTGAACAAGGGAGATACTCCTCAGTTTTAAATTAAATTCTAAATAAGATCGGTTTTCGGGTCACTTCAAAGTGCTGACTATTGGGTTAGTGAATGACCGTGGATTGAACTCAATTTTAAATTTCAATTAAGCAAGAAAAATTAAATCGAGAATTTTAGAGTCATCAAATAGAAAATGCATTAGTTGAGATGTACACGAATTCTAGTTGTGATATACATAAGCGTTAGTTGAATCGTGCAATGATGACAAAAACTGGTTTTCTAATGAATGAATAATCATATTTATTCATTTTACTTTGATTTAGTAGTTTCCAAGAACTAACCTCGTCCTATTTTTCGCCTCATACTCTGCTTGGACACGCATTGCTTAGTTAGATTAATATGTTGTATTTACAATGTAGACAAGTATATTTTATAGTAAAATTAGATGTGGCAATAAACCAATTTAATTCTACGAGTCCTCAATAAAAACGGATCCTACTGAAAATAAATTTGATCCTAAAACTCGTTTATTATTGACTGTATTTCCCGGCAAGAAAAAAAAGCCATATCATTGCTTTTGACATTTGTTTATTCATTAGTGACCACCGTCAATTTCGCACAAAGGCATATAATAATATAGCAAAATATTTCAATATATTAAGTCGAACACGTTTCTAAAGATCATCATGTCACAGCATTTCATTTGTACTTACAATCAATCTCAGCTAGCCCTGTTTTCCAATTCTCTATGATGTTTCTTCCATAAAAACGATGCATCCATTCTTGTCAAGGTTTAAATGTTACCAGAATTGCTGTCGATTTAGCAGGAGATTTTTTTTAGTCGTTTTGCATGACCAGTGCTTACATGTACAATGGATGTTTCGAAAAGATCTATTTATCATTCAGTCAGACACAAAATATGTGGATTATATGTAAATTTGGATCTGTGCAAATCACTGTGAATTTAACCAATTGTCCAAATACATTGTATATATAATGAATATTCATAACTATTTAACACGTTGGTCAGTTTTTTTTAATGTTTATATCAAGTTTCAATCACCTCCTCCTATTGATTGTATCTACCAGACAATAGTTACTTACTAAATAGCAAAGTACTATAGTTCAAAAATGAAAGTCAGTAGCCCCCAGAAACGGTTCATTTTAACGTCTTAATTTTTTCAGGTACATTGATATGACATTAAAGAAGCTGGTTTTAAGACATAAAATTGTGTCATTTTAACCTCCATATTCCTACTGCATTTATGTTTTTCTCATAAAACAGATTACAGCGTTTTATTTATGAATGCGTATATTGATAAAAGTACATTTCAAATACACAGTGTGACTCTAAACTTCTCACAAGAACGTTTATACGAATTTCAAAAACTGTAATATATATATATTCGAAATTTTTAGGGTCATTTTGCGACCTACACATCGACGCCTATACTGTTTTTGAAGGATAATCAATTAGTAAAGGAACGTTAGGTTGTCGAAGTGGTAAGAAACTAAATTCACAGTAGCTTCTATATTCATTTATTTAATAGTTGTGCAATGGACAAAAAACAAGGATAGCACTAGAATAGAAAAGAGCGCTACAAACCAGGGCATATGTTCATAGCACTATCTCATTTGATTCGTCTAAATCCGGACAGACTTACGATCGTCTTCTTGCAATTCCTTGTTCAGTTTCGAACCTTTTTAGATATTTCTCATGTTTGGACGTCTTATGATGTATATTTAAAGTGGGCAAGTGAGTGCCTTAGTTCTTAATGCCCCTGTTTTATTTCCGTGCATTGTGTCTGTCTCACGTCCTTGTTTTGTCTTTGTTTTCTCTGTTGCCGTTTTTGCCATGTCTTTGGACTTCGATTTTTGTGGTTATCGCTTTCCCTGTTCCTTCAGTATTCTACTGCCGTTGTTTCTTTAAATCATTAATGTTTTAAACGATGTTGCCATTGCCCTTAGGTTATTTGATTTGGATTGACGGTTCGGTTCTCACTTACTTTACTACACATCTTTGAAATACTAAAACAATAAGAAAATTACTATAGAACTGTATATGATAAAACAAAAGCATAGTTTAAAATGTACGGAAGCGTATAGTGGACTCGCCTTGTCTTATAAGAACACCTTATAACGCACTAATGTTCTTAAATAAAATCACCTTATCTCCTTATAAGGTGATAAATCGTGTTAAATAAAACAACCTTGATTTCTTATAAGGCAACAAATCGTGTTATTTATGACAAGTTTTTGCTTTATTATGACATTTCTCGTATTAATTCAAAACGTTTTATTTTTAATTAAAATAGCATTGTATTAACTTACTGCATGAAAACAAATAGAAGAGTTTAGGATATATTAAGTTAAAACATGTTGTGATATACAAGGCAATAACATTTTTTATTTAATGTCTTGTCTTGCTTTCTAAAACGATAAGCGTTCTTAGTTAACTCGTTTTATTTAGGTGATAACACAAACAATTACAAATATTTTGTCTAAGAAGACAATTAAATGTCTCATTTAAAACAAATTGTAGCCTTAACATCATCATATAGTGATCATGGGTCCGTTCGTCCGTCCGTTCTTTTTTCCGTCCGCTCTAGTATTACACACTTTGAGGTGATAACTCCTAGAGCACTTGGTGAAATTTAATTTCACAGAATGTTCAGTGCATATTGTCATTGTCCACAAGCTACATGTATCTATTTTTTACTTAAATTTCTTGTCGTTGATGTTTTACTGCCGCCATAAGGGTACACACTTTGTGGCGATAACACTCTTCCTAGACCATCTAGTGAAATTTTATGTAACTTTCACAGAATGTTCAGTTTACATTGCCACTGTCACCAGCTATTTAAAAATTTGATTTGACTTGATTTTTTATTTTGGTTGATTTTGTTTTACTTTTTGAATCAAATGGGGGGAGCGGGGGTATGTATTGTTCACAATTTTTATAGTTTATTTATTTAACTGCTCCAGTCGTTTTTGTTAGCTCACTTCTCGTTTCAATTTCAAAGTTGGGCCGTAAATATTTTGGATATTTTCCATTGAATTTAACAATGAATTGATACTAAGAGATAAGTTTGACTTGTATTTACAATCATGAATTTATATATAGGGTTTCGGCTCTGCAATGAACAGGAACAATCTACAGAAATCTTATTAATTAACTTACTATAACTGAAAATGGAAATTGATAGAAATGCAATCATGCACAGTGACTTTTACACATCAAAACTTAAATAGAAAAAACTGAAAGGATATGAAGTGAATGCACATGTGAAAAAAATACACACGATACATACAAAACTCCAATTTAACAAGGACATGGCTTTTACTCCTGTCTACATCTCGATGTCTAATAGGGGTCTTCAACGAGAGGTGAACAATATTCACCCTCTCAAGCGAGATCAAGAAGGCCCCATTAGCGGTATTCTTGACAAAAATGTTGAGCAACATCGATCGCAGCTTAAATATGTCATTGAAGCAACACATGTTGGGAGCGGTCAATGAGATAAAAGTAAAACCGGGCAATGTCTGCCTACAAATGTTTATTAAAATATTAAAGTCTCTTTTGGAACAACTTTGGGCGACTTGAGGCACAACAGGGCGACATAATCGCTCTAATTGCTCAGTTTTGTGAATAATGTAGATAGTAACCTTGTTTATTTGATCAACTCGAAAGCTCGAAAAATATTTTTCGCAAATACTGACTGTAAAATAAAAAATCAAGTCAAATCAAATTTTTAAATAGCTGGTGACAATGGCAATGTAAACTGAACATTCACTCTGTGAAAGTTACATAGAATTTCACTAGATGGTCTAGGAAGAGTGTTATTGCCACAAAGTGTGTACCCTTATGGCGGCAGTAAAACATCAACGACAAAAAATTAAAGTAAAAAATAGATACATGTAGCTTGTGGACAATGACACAATATGCACTGAACATTCTGTAAAAGTTTCATTAAATTTTACCAAGTGCTCTAGGAGGAGTTATCACCTCAAAGTGTGTATAACTAGAGCGGACGGAAAAAAACGGACAAACGAACGGACCCCATGATCACTATATATCATTCGCTAATAAAGGGCTACGAAGCCATTGAGTAACATTCAAAATGGATGATGTTAAGGCTACAATTTGTTTTAAATGAGACATCTAATTGTCTTCTTAGAGAAAATATTTGTAATTTTTTGTGTTATCACCCAAATTAAACGAGTTAACTTAGAACGCTTATCGTTTTAGAAAGCAAGACAAGACATTAAATAAAAAATGTTGTTGCCTTGTATATCACAACATGTTTTAACTTAATACATCCTAAACTCTTCTATTTGTTTTCATGCAGTAAGTTAATACAATGTTATTTTAATTAAAAAGAGAACGTCTTGAATTAAAACGAGAAATGTCTTAATAAAGCAAAAACTTATCATAAATAACATGATTTGTTGCCTTATAAGAAGACAAGGTTGTTTTATTTAACACGATTTATCACCTTATAAGGAGATAAGGTGATTTTATTAAGAAAATTAGTGCGTTATAAGGTGTTCTTATAAGACAAGGCGAGTCCACTATACGCTTCCGTAAAAATGAAAATGTAACACTAACGTAATAACAAAAGTATTTGTCCAAATGTTTTATAGGAGTGAATCTTATAGTGTTTGCAGAATTTAAAACTACTATTTAATCATATAAATCTTTTTTGTGATACAAGGAAAGAGTTTCAAGTTTATTCGAATTTACCCTTGAGTCATTTAAAGTGATTTATATTGAGACATAGCAATAAGATACTTTAAGTTTGTTTGTTTTATTGTAGCCAGGATTCGGTTTTGTACGCACATTTCTTTTATTATCAACAAAGTTCTAAAGGATACCAAACAGCGTGAATTTTTCTCAATATTTATTGCAGGATTTAGATTAAACTGAATATACTGGATACTTGTCAAAATCTATATTTAGATATTTTCATAGCTTTAAATGATAAAATAGTTACATAAATTCTAGTTCTTCTATCAAAAGAATTAGAGAGATGTCTGACGACGTAAAAATTTGACATTTTTGTCGATAAGTGGGCATGTGCATTTAGAATTTAACATTAAAACATAGTTTCGAATATCAAATCGACAGAACTCGAATCACAATGTTCCGTATTTTTTTCAGTTTTCTTTGTTTATCTGGATCATTTTGTTTTCTTCTAGATCCCGATAATACTCATAAACCAGACAACTATACCACATATGTGTCCTTGCAAACTTTTCTTACCGACAAAACCGATTTAAAACTTGAAATAGACTATTTAAAAAGCGAAAATGATCAATTGAAACATAATTTGGAACAATCAATGCAATTACTTACGGCTCAACTGAGCCGAAAATTTGCGTCAATGGAGGTGAAAATAACGGAATGTCGGGATATCAACGACACTATTTCTGTGTTAGAAATATTGGAAAAGCGAAATAAAGAATTGGAAGACAATCACACTTTGCTGCAACATAAATTAAGTGAACAGGAATTAGAAGTCAATCGTTTAAGGAATGTTACGACAGAATTGGAAAGAGAAATCCTTAGAGTGAAGCAAATGAAAACCGTTCAGCATCTTTTTGATTTAAAATCAATACAAGACAATATAAAGTCTTTTAATGATAGAATTGCTTTACTTACAAGAAATCGAAACGCAAGAAACCAGGATTTGATGGCATTACATTCAGAAACTATGAATTCCAAGCAAGCCATTCAAGATTTACAAGTCAAAGTGACAACTCTTGATATGAAGGAAGAGCAGCAAAACAGGACATTTGATGATTTGTATTCCCAGTTGACAGTTCTGAAAGATAAAGTTGTTAATAACAGTATTCAAGGTAAAATTCTATCATAAATTTTAATTCATTAGAAGATGTAGATCTACCTGTTACTATATTAAAAAAATCTTTCCGACCTCTTCAATTATAAATTTAATTCAGATTGAGACACATGTTTTCTGTTTGCTTCCACATTTGTTGTGATCTTTTTTTTTTCTTACAAATTTTTTATTTTTAAGAAACATTAGTTGTCGAAGTGACCGTTGGCGGAACTCAAATAACAATAGTGTTGGTATTTTGTTGCACGGTCGTTCCGTAATACAAAAACAAAATTGTAGAGTTCTTTTGAATTATTTATTTATACCATTTGGATTATTTTTTGCATACGTCATCCCCGATTTTTGTATAACTTATGACTGGTTCAAATTTCATAATTTATCATCACATCGTTGATGGTTCTTTTGCTTGGCATTTAGATCAAGAAGTCTAACCATTTAGGTCATCGTTTGCTTATATAGAGTGAGCTTCAAGTAAAAATATTTGAATAGTAGATATAAATGATAAAATTTAAACTAGGAAATCTAACGATCCCATGGCACCGCCATATTCTAAATTAACCGTTACGTGTAAGACACCAAGCTTATTTTACTCCCAGTTCTTTAACTGTACCGATTTAATTTCTAGATATCTGGACTGGGTTGCGCAAGCGTCAGTTAAAGTTAATTGACGTTTAAATTTTAAGTGTAAATTAAACCCTTAGCAAATTCAACCAAATTAATTAGGACTTAACATTTAAATTTAAGGTTCTGACATAATCTTCAATACCTTTTTATAAAAACCTTTAATTGCCTTCAACACGCTATTCGGATGTATTTGAATAAATGTCCATTTATGTCAAAACAACGGCAGTAGAATACCGACGGAACAAAGCACAAGATTACACAAATCAAAGTCCAGAGACATGGCAAAAGCAAGAACACCAAAAGACGGAAGACCAAAGACACCACATGCCTACAAAACACTCGAACGTTACATATACAACACAAAAAACTAAAGCACTAACAGTGTGAACTCTCAAAAGGTACTTACTTTAATCGTATATCTTTCTAAATGTTTTTGTCACCATCTAAAGAAAATAACTTTTTAAATTTCAGTGGCATTGACAGCCTGCAGTGAAGACAATGGTAACACGATAGGCTACAACGAAACATTGAAGTTTCCACATATATACACACAGACAGGAATAAAAAACACGACAGATTTCGAATCCGCAGGAAAGTTTGAATGTCCCATTGCAGGCCTTTATTACATTTCCGCTTACATACGATCAAAAACTACTATGTTTGAATATTTGCTGATGAAGGATAATGACGTCATATCAATGTCAGCTACAACCTACTGGACATCTGGAAGTGGTTACTCAACCAGCCCTATTGCGGCTGTGGTTGAAGCACGTGAAAGCGACAGGTTTTACCTGATGTCACACACAAAAAGACGAAGCATCGAAGTAAATCCATTGTACTCTTGCATTACGATTATCAAAATTAAATAAAGTACTTGAGTGTAGCATAGCAAAGATTTGATGGTGTCTATTGAAATACAAATTGGGTTAAAAAAATTGGAATCTTTATAAGGGCAGTAACGATTTCATCATTTAATTATTATATTATTTTATTAATTAGTTCAGATTTGGATATCATAATAAGTTTGTAAAATGTTAGGAATGTATTAATGCAGAATATGTAATGAAAGATGTAAATTATATGTTTGTTAAAAATTAACTGGCTGTTCACATTGTACAATCAGATTTAAGTACTATAATGCAATATAAAAAAAACAAGAAATAATATAAAATACAATTGGTATTGTATCAGATTCTCCATTACTCTTCTTATATCACAACAATGAGGAAATAATTTGCTATTCAGGCTTGACCTCTATCTCAAAGCGTTTTTGAAAAAGAAGACTAAATGTAACAAAGTTTCAAATATTTGACCAATAAAGGGCAATAACTCCTATAAGGATGTTCTGATTTTCTACCACAGTCTTTTGCTGGTGCCGGTACCAAGTCCGGCTATCCCGAGTTCTTATCGTTATTTATGTTTGTCTCTTGTTTTCATTATTGTTTTTCTGGTGCAGTTTGCTTGTAAATTGTGGCATGTGATTGTAGTTCCTGGCCATTGTAGGTGTTTGCTGTTTTCCTGTTTTTGTAATTTCATAAAAAATTTCAGGTGGGTAACCTTGGCATGCTGAAATTTTTGCAATTAAACGTTGACTTCTATCTCTTATAGTTTTTCTAATTAAAAATTAATAAAGTTAATATTTTGAAAAGTTTACGGAAAAATGGCAATGACTCCAAGACAGGTTTTCGGATTTTCTTCAAAATTGCACAGCAGTTAGATCTTGCTATACTGGTTATTTATACTCCGTCAGACTTTTGATATCTGTAACGGTGTTTGAGTTATTTGCAAAAAAAAAAAATAGAGGTTCAGAGACTGAGCCTGCATCACTCACCTGACAAAATGCTTCTATGCCATGCATGACCAAAAATGAGGGCTAATGTGAAGCTATGTTCTCCATAAGCACCCATGTTTTTTGTCTGATCCTATTGAAATGAGTAATTTTTTCAAAGGACGTTCTGTGCATTTAGTTAAATTTGCTTGAATAGTTTCAGAGAAGATGATGAATAGGATGGTTTTCTCATACGGCGCTCCAATGTTAAACTTTGTTTTGCATTGGAGGTCATGTTTTTTTGTCGGATCGAAATGAAAGGAACAATTTTGGTAAAGTACCTTCCATACATCATTGCTGTAAAGTCTGGTTGAATTTGCTTCAGTGGTTTAAGAGGAGAAGATGAAAATGTGTTTCCCATAGGGTCCAATGTTAAACTATGTTCTGCGCTGGCGGCTGTTTTCTATCGGATCTGAACGTAATGAGCAGACTTTGTTAAGGACCTTCAGAACATCATTCCTGTAAGTTTTAGTTGACTTTGCTTCAGTGGTTTCAGAGGAGAAGATGAAAATGTGATTTCCCAAAGGGTCCAATGTTCAACCTAAGTTCCACGCTAGCGGCCATGTTTTTTATCGGATCGGAACAAAATGAGAAATTTTTGTTAAGGACCTTTATTACATCATTCCTGTAAAGCTTGGTTGAATGTGTTTGAGCGGTTTCAGAGGAGCAGATGAAAATGTGATTTTTCCCATAGGGTCTAATGTTAAACCTAAGTCCAGCGCTGGCCGCCATGTTTTTTACCGAATCTGTATGAAATGAGCAATCTTTGTTAAGGACCTTCAGTACATCATTCCTGTAAAGTTTGGTTGAATTTGCTTCAGTGGTTACAGAGAAGATGAAAATGTGATATTCCCATAGGGTCCAATGTTAAACTATGTTCGGTGCTGGCGGCCATGTTTTTATCGCATCGGAACGAAATGAGCAAATTTTGTTTAGGAACTTTATTACATCATTCCTGTAAAGTTTGGTTGAATGTGCTTGAGCGGTTTCAGAAAAGAAGATGAAAACGGATTTTTCCCATAGGGTCCAATGTTCAATCTAAGTTCCACGCTAGCGGCCATGTTTTTATCGGATTTGAACGAAATGAGCAAATTTTGTTGAAGACCTGTAATACATCATTCCTGTAAAGTTTGGTTGAATTTGCTTCAGTGTTTTCAGAGGAGAAGATGAAAATGTGATTTTTCCCATAGGGTTCAATGTTTAACTATGTGCCGTGCTGGCGGCCATGTTTTGTATCGGATCGGAAGGAAATGAGCAATCTTTGTTGAGGAACCCCCATACATCATTCCTGTAAAGTTTGATTGAATTTGCTTCACCAATTTCAAAGGAGAAAATGAAAATTTGATTTTTCCCAAAGGGTCTAATGTTAAACCAAAGTTCCGTGCTGGCGGCCATGATTTTTATCGGATCTGTACGAAATGAGACATCTTTATTAAGGATCTTCAGTACATCATTTCTGTAAAGTTTGGTTAAATTTGCTTCAGCCGTTTCAGAGAAGATGAAATTGTGATTTTCCCATAGTTAAACTATGTTCGTTGCTGGCGACCATGTTTTTTATCGGATCGGAACGAAACGAACAATTTTTGTTTAGGCCTTTTATTACATCATGCCTTGGTTGAATATATTTGAGCGGTTTCAGAAAAGAAGATGAAAACGTGATTTTTCCCTTAGGGTCCAATGTTCAACCTAAGTTCCACGCTAGCGGCCATGTTTTTTATCGGATCGAAACGAAATGAGCAAATTTTGTTGAAGACCTGTAGTACATCATTCCTGTAAAGTTTGGTTGAATTTGCTTTAGTGGTTTCAGAGGAGTAGATGAAAATGTACTTTTCCCATAGGGTCCAATGTTAAACCTAAGTTCGAGCTGGCGGCCATGTTTTTTATCGGACCGGAACGAAATGTGCAATCTTTGTTAAGGAACTTCCATACATCATTCCGGTAAAGTTTGGTTGAATTTGCTTCAGTTGTTTCAGAGGAGAAGATGAAAATGTAAAAAATTAAATAACGACGGACGCCAAGTGATTGCAATAGCTCACACTGACCCTTTGGGTCAGGTGAGCTAAAAAAAAAACAGCAATTTACCCCTTATATTCTATTTTCAGTAACAATGGCCATCTTTTTGATCTACGGACTAATCGAACACAATTTTGAAACTGCATACCCAGGTGATGATTCAAACAAAGTTTATTTACAATTGGCCCAGTAGTTTCAGAGAAGTAGATTGTTGACGGACGACGGACGCAAAATGATGACAAAAGCTCACATGACCCTTTAAATAGTCTAATCGGCAACATGCAGCATTCCTAAGATGAACCAAAGCAATACTTTAATGTCTGAAGACAAACCGCGGTGCGTTGTACAAGAATTCATGATACAAATGCAATGAACAATACATAGCACATGAAGCATACATTTGTATGTATGATGCGTATTCACCTTTATCATCCTTCCCTATGGTTATATCAGCCTGCAGAGTCCTTCCGCAAAACCTGTATTAGGTTGACCCGGATATATCAGAAGTTGAACTGGATATATCAAGCGATTCTCCCTACGTTTCAAAGATAATAACTTTTTTTCAACTGTTTACACGAAAGTTACCATCTATAACATTTTCTCTTTCTGATTAGGTATTCAAAACAGAGACATAATTACGCAAATAGATATACAAGACGTCAGAAAAACTACAAAATCTAGGTCACTGAAATATCCTGCAGAGCTTCCATGATTTCACATTATGACGTCATAAAAGCTCCAAGAAACTATAGAATAACGTAACAGCCAAAGGTTGCTGCAAATAATATATTACTTGAGCGAGTCTAGCGCCTCGCCCAAGTAATATATTATTACAAATTTTAACCCCCCAAAAAACCCTCAAAAGACCTAAAAATAACATAAGTTTTATCAAAAAAAGCAAAAATAGCACAAAAAACCTTATATTTTTGACCCTAAAAAAAAAACAAATAGACACAAAAACACCCCCCAAAAAAGTTACACAGAAAAAGTGAAAAAAAAATTTTGACCTCCTCTCCCAAAAAAATAGCCGGCAGTACAGCGAATCTAAAATTGAGTCACCTGTAATTCTTGTTCGTAAAAAGAACCTATTATTTCTTCGCCTTTTAAATCTTTAATTTTATAAGTAATAGGGTTTGTATTTAAAACTTTAACAATTACAAATATTTCTTTTGTCCATCGGGTTGTATAACCTTTTTCAAATTTACCCTTCTTCTTTGTTATTCTTACTCTATCTCCTACTTTGAATTTAGGTTTTCTTAAGGGTAACCGCTCGCTTAGCTCGCTAATTTTTTCTTCTTTTTCTGGATATAAATTTTTATAAACTATTGATTTATTTTTGGATTTACTCGCTTCAACCGGCGTCATTTTAATTGAAGAATGCACTGTATTATTATAATTTTTAACTAATCTATCCAATACGTCATAATATTTAAATGTTCCAGAGGCTGTAAAATATCTAAACATATGTTGTTTCATTGTTCCTATCCATCTTTCAACTACACTAGATTTTTCTTCATTTTCAGTTGAATATAATTTTATATCATTATTTTTTAACAATTCTTTTACTTGCCGATTATAGAATTCAGAGCCTTTATCTGACCAAATATACATTGGTTTTCTTTCTTTAAATAATGTTTTAAATGCTTCGCTTACTGTTATTCCTGTTTTATTTTTCAATGGAATTAACCAACCATATTTACTAAATACATCTATAACCGCCAATAAATATTTATAATGTTTATTTTGTTTTGAATATTTTTGCATATCTACCAAATCAACCGCCCATGTTTGATCAACAGAATGAACATAAACACGTCTTTTTGGAAAAACACTTACAACTCTACGATGTAATTCATCTGCTAATCTATTTGTTAGATTTGTAAGCGCCATTTTAAATAAATAAAAATTCTTTTTTAAAAATGCTGGAAGGTCCTAACGGAAAAATTTGTACTTAATGTAAAAAATATAAGTTACTAAGTGAATATGATAAAAATAAAACAAAACCAATGGGTATAAAATCTGCTTGTAAAGAATGTAATAAACTGAAACAAAGATTACATTATCAAAATGATAAAGAAAAATATAAAAAATCTTATGAAGAATTTATAGAAAGAAATCTGAATTATTCGGCTAATTATTGGGTTAATTATAAAAGAAAAAAAATGGAAAAAAATTTATAACTGATTTTTATACTAATAAAAATGAGTCTAAAAAAATCCAAAACCAAAACCAAAACATTTAAAGATTTTATTATTGAAACAGATATTGATTATATATATGAGGTTAATATAGACAAATATATAAAATTATTAAAAAAAGAAATATTTATTAATCATTTTCCTGTAAAAATAAAAGTGATAATAACAAGTGAATTTTCAACAATTATGACATTTGATATAATAGAAAGTCATTATTCTCATCCTATTCAATATATCATAACACAAAATAATATATCTAAATTCTATAAAATTTTAATACATAAATTTAAAGCTTGGTTAGATGAAAAAAAATCTGGTTTAGTTTTTAGAAATATTAAAAGTGTAAAAGTAAAACAATATAAATATGATTATCTTAAAGCTTCGTCTTATATTCCTCTTCAATTCAAATCAATAAATATTATTAATATTCAAAATAAAAATGATAACAAATGTTTCTTATGGTCTATATTAGCAAAGTTATATCCAGCTAATAAAGACAAACAAAGAGTATATAAATATAGAGAATATGAAAATAATATTAACATGAAAGGAATTGAATATCCTGTAGCAATAAAAGATATTTCAAAAGTAGAGAAACAAAATAATTTAAGTATAAATATATTTGAGTTAAAGGATAAAAAAAATAAAAAATCTTTACATCCAGTTAGAACTTCAAACGTAGAAAATGAAATCGTAATTGATCTTTTATATATTACATATGACGAAAATTCACATTATTGTTTAATTAAAGATTTAGATAGTTTTATGTGTGATAAAAATAATCATAAATTACTTATATGTAGAAATTGTATGAAAGGATTTCAAAGAGAAAAAAAATTAAAAAAACATAAAGAAGAATGTTATAATCATGAATGTTGTAATGTTATAATGCCTAAACCAGGAAAAAATATTCTTCAATTTAAAAATCATCATTTTAAAAAAAAATTACCATTTGTTATCTATTCTGATTTTGAAGCAAATAATATTCCA
>MJUU01005627.1:18874-32855 GCA_002080025.1 Modiolus philippinarum
GTTGACATACTACTGAAAGCTTACATCAAGAGGAATCCAAAGAAAAAAATCCCATCGAAATCCGATGAAAAATAAAATTTTTTGGTTATCTGTAAATTTACGATTTTGGCCCCCTTCGGCGCCTCATAGCTGGGTAAGGAAACAAGTTACCAAAAAACTGATAGTAGAGTGCTTTGATAATTTTTCATAAGGAATCCTTTGGTAAAAATTTGCATCAAAATCGGACTAAAAATAAAAAATGAAATTTTTGAAATTCGCCCCTTTTGGGCCCCATTTATCTCGTGAACGGTACATGCCACGTGAAAGTCGTTGGCATACTCCAGATTGGAAATTTTCTAAGGAGTTTACTGAAAGAAACCCCATCAAAATCCGATAAATAATAAAGATTCTACAGTCAAATATGTGAAAACAACGAATTTAACCCCTTTTGGCCCCTTTTTCTAAAACGGGCGGGGCCAGGAACATAAAATTATAGCCCGGGCTAAAGCATCTGCCAAGAAATATACTAAAATTTGAAAATGATCTGTTCACTGGAACCAAAGTTATGCTGTCCACAGACACAAAAATACCCAATTTTACCCCTTTTTGGCCCCTTTTTCTGAAACGGGTGGGGCCATAAACCCGAAATTAAAACCCGGGATAGCCATTATGCCAAGAAACCACATACTGAAATTTGAAGATGATCCGTCCACTAGAAACAAAGTTATGCTGGCCACAGACGCCGACGCCGACGCCGACGACTGCGCCATAACATAATACGACCGCAAAATTTTTGCGGTCGTATAAAAATACTAGTATTTTGGTCAAATTTTGTTCCAAATTGTCTTTGAAGTTTTAGAGATGATGTTTGAAAATTAGGTCAAATATAAAATAATGTTCTCCGCTCGTTGCCATCTCGAATGAAGTACAGGAAAAACGCCTTTTTGCAGGAGGCCCTTCAAATGCTTTTGAAGTCTTATTTGGTTCCAATTTACTGAGCAGTTTCAGAGGTAAAGATCTTTGAATGCGTTTTCCTTGGGGTTCAATGCCAATTTCGGCTATCTTGGCCATTAAATTTTTGCAGGGGAAACCCAAGAGATCTTTGCACGAATATCCCCGAAAGCTCCTTCATTAAACCGTGTTCTTGGATAAGTGATGAATCTAGAAGAACACCTATTTGCAAAGGACAACATAAAGAATATTATGGCCAAGTTTGGTTCAAACTGTACAAGAAGTTTCAAAGGAAAACATCTTTGAATTTGTGTCCTAATGGAATTCAGTTTCAAACTATTTCCGCCGCAGATTGCCATCTTATACGTAAATACTTGGCGGTTCTAAGAAAACTGCCTTTCTGGAAGGACCACCCAAGGACTATATTGGGGCAAAGTTTGGTTCAAGCAAGTGGTTTTGTTGTTTCAGAACTGAAAATGTTAATACTTTGGTCCATTGTTATATTATTTTCCAGTTGGAGCTCCGTTTTGGATAAAGTGTTAACCTTCTTTGCAAGAAACCATCCAAATGCCATTGTGGTCAAGTTTTGTTCCAATTGGCTTAACGGTTTTAAAGGGAATCTTTTGAATGTGCTTTCCCTTGGGATTCAATGTTAAATGAAAACTGAGTTTTTCGTTTGCAGCAATCTTGGATCAATTGCAAACCTGAAAAACAACTTTTTTGTAAGAGACCATCTTTTTGCAGGGGAGCATCTAAAGACTTTTGTGGCCAACTTTTGTTCCAACTTGCCGGTTTCGACCATTTTTTGATTTCTTATTGGTACCAATATACTGGGTTTTCGTTGATGACCATTAAGTTACCATGCCTTGTTAATATCAACTTGATGTATGAAATGGTTTTCAAAAAATAGAAATTTACAACATTTTCCCAGACGGTCCAAGGATAGTCTATGATCTGCAGTTTCGGCCATCATGTATTTATGATGAATACTAAAATCATACATTTGTTAAATGACTATTATGTTACCATACCTAGTTAATATCAACTTGATGTATGAAACAGTTTTCAAGAATTAACAATTGACATTTTTCATAGGATCCTATGTTTAACTATATTCTCTGGCGGAGGCCATTTTGGATTTGTGGTCGATACAGGTATGCATAATGTGGTAGTTTACCATCATATTACCATGTCTAGTTAATATCAACTTCATAAAAGAAAGGATTTTCAAGAATTAGCAATTTTACATTTTCCAGAAGGTCCAGTGGAAAACTAATCGCAGTGACGGCCCTCCTGGATTTTTGATGAGTACTTAAATCTATCATTTCTTTAATGACCATATTTGGGTTATTGGATGTGGTTTGTTTCCATTGATTTATTCACTTTTTTACATTTTTGGGGCCATTTAGGGCTTGCTATATGGTGTGAGAATCCTCACTGTGTTGAAGACCGTACGGTGACCCCTAGATGCTTTGTTTTGGGTCATTTTAAACTGGATATGGGATGTTGTCTCCTTGACATTTACCCCATTTCCTTTCTTTTTCATATCATGTTACCATACAGAGTTGATATAAATTTAAGCTTTATCTATGAAACAGTTTCGAGAATATACAGTTTTCAACATTTTCTCATAAGCTCCCATGTAAAACTATGTTCCCCGTGTGCAGTCATTGTGGATTCATGATTGCTACAAATACATAAAATTTGGTTATCATTATATTACCATGCCTAATTAATGTCAACTTGATAAATGAAACAGTTTTCAAGAATTAACAATTTATAACATTTTCCCATTGGGTTCTTTGTTAAACTAAGATCAGCAGTGGATTTTTGATCGGTACTGAAATCCGACATTAGTTTAATGAAAGCCATTTTACTATGCCTTGTTAATATCAACTTGATGTATAAAATGGTTTTCATGAAGTAACAATTTACTTTTTCCCATATGGTCCTATGACAAACCATGTTCCCCGATGGTGGCCATCTGGGATGAGATGCTAACCTGTTGAACATATGTAGAATTTAAAGTACATTTTCACTCAGTCAGATTTTTAATATCTGTAACGGTTTTTGAGTATTTGCAAAAAAAAGCAATATAACCCAATGTTTAGTGACAGTGACAATATAACCCTCTGTTTAGTAACAGTGGGGATGTTATTAAGTCTATCCACCAATCAAACACAATTCGGTGTTTGCATTCCTTGGCAACCATTCAGGCCAAGTTTGGGTACTACTTGCAAAGGCTTTCAGAGGAGATTTTTAAAACTGTTGACCGACCGATGACAGACGACGGGCGAAAAGTGATGGTAAAGCTCATATCGACTTTTAGGCCTGGTGAACTTAAATAAAATTGATGCCTGAATGCATATAGACTTTTTTACTTTCAAGAGATACAAGTGAAGGTAATTTATTTTGGGAACAAAACAGGTTAACGTTGTGTTTGATACTTTTTAAGATAAAATAAAACCATTCACCCCCCCCCCCTTAAAAATTTCCCTCTGGATTAACATGTTATCCATTGAAATTGTTGTTATAATCTGGTTTTATTAACTAAATTCAATATTAATTAATATATCTCGAATTTTCGTTTCTATCAAACTTAATACTTCAAACTTTGTGTAGTATTGAATGTTTTGAGAAACGTTCATTACCTTTCTAAGCCTCCTTGAGTACATGATTACAATTCTAAAAACATTGCTCACCAAAAAATAGAGCAGTGCTCAAGGTCCCCCCCCTTAGAGTTGAATGTTCCTTTTACCTGAAAAACAGTACAAGATGAAAAAAAATGTTTTGGGGAGAGTTTTATTGCATTTTTCACGAGGAAGCATTTGCAAAAAACCCCATCAAAATCCGATGAAAAATAAAAAAAAAATTTTTTTGGCACCCCCACCCCCCCCCCCCCCCCCCCCAACACCTCTGACCCCAATTATCTTGAAAACGGTAAGAGATACCAGAAATCTGTTGGCATATGTATGCAAGCATTCATTGAGAGGAATTTAATGGAAAACATCCCATCAAAATCAGATAAAAAATAAAAATTTCCCACACGGACCAAATTTTGGTGCAATAAATTCTATTTTTAGAAATTGTGACCTTGACCTTTGACCTACTGACCCAAAAATCAATAGGGTTCTTTCCCTTCCCTATTCCTTTCATCTGTATAAGTTTTGTTTCAATCGGGCAAGGGATACTCAAGTTATCATCTGGAAACGACATCCGGAATGACGGAATGACGGAAAGGCAAATTCTATAGTCCCCTGCTTTCGCGAAAGGCGGGGGACAACAAAAGACAATATTATTTTCCTTTAATTTTGTCACATTCTTTGTATAGTCAGGCCATATTGTGGGAAACATTATCAGGCCTGCTAGGATACTAGTTAGTGCTCATTGATTACCGTTATAGAAAAAAGCTTGACAAAAAAGTTGCTCTATAATGCAAAAAGTCTTAAAAAATGACTTAGTTGGTACATGTTAAGTAGTGTCCAGGCAGGTCTAATTAGAGGCTCAGAACAACTGGGCCTGTATCACACATCTAACAAAGTCCTCTTTGTTTGCAAATGCTGATGACAAAAAATTATGTTTTTATGCCAATGGGGTCTAATGTTAAGCTATGCTGTCCCATGGCACAAGTGTATTGTGTAAGATCGAATTAAGCAAATCTTTGTAAAGGACCTTTAAAGCATTCCAATGAAGTTTAGGTAATTTTGCTTCATTTTTCATTTTTGAGAGAAGGTGATGAAAAGGATGATTTTCCAATATGGTCTGGCAGCCATGATTTTTGTCTGATCTGATTGAATGACAAAATAATGCAGTTGCTTTTTAATTTATTTTCTGCATATGCACATTTCGACAACTTATGTCTCTTCAGTGTACAATGTAGATCAAATCAATACATTAAGAAATTCATATACCAAAATATGTGCAAGAGCTGGTGGAAACAAATTAATTTAATTAATAATAAAACAAATTAATAATACGAACAAATTAATAATACGAAATAAGAATTTTTGTGAAGGACCTTCCGCGCATCATTTAAATAATGTGTAGTTAAATTTCCTTCAATAGTTTCACAGCAGATGTAGAAATAACAAAATAACGAATTAGTGTGAATTTTTGTTTCTGCATATGTGCATTTTGACAACTAATGTCGAAATGATTATTTTCTTATAATTTCCAATGTTAAAATATGTTCCTTGATGGCAGCCATCTTAATCTGACTAGAAAGAAATGAGCAATCTTTGTGAAGGATCTTAAATACATCATTTCTGTAAAGTTGCATTTGCTTCAGTGTTTCAGAAGAGAGATGAAAATATGATTTTTCTATTACGGTCCAATGTTAAACTGTTCTGTGCTGGCAGTCATGATTTTTTTCAGATGGCAATCTCTGTAAAGAACGTTCTTTACATCATGCCCGTAAATTTTGGTTGCATTTGCTTCTGTGGTTTCAGAGGAGAAACTGAAATGTGATTTTTTTCAAACAGGGTCCAATGTTGCTTCAGATGTTTCATAGAAGAAGGTGGACAGACAACATATGACAGACGGCTGACTAACACAGGGTATTGGCACTAGCTCACACTAACCCTTTGGGGCAGGTAAGATTATAATGTGTCCAACAATATGGCATGACTACATAAAGCTTTTGACAAAATTTCAAGTTTGTATAATTTACTATTGCTGAGAAAAGCTTGACAAGAAGTTGCTCTATAACACCAAAAAATTTATTAGTTGTTTAATATGAAGTAAATGTCCAACAGGCCTGATTTGATAATCGCAATACATAACCTCATACTTAATTAAATCACATACACCAATCAAAGCTTAAAAAAAATGACAAAGTCCAAAGTAGAATCTCAACAGCTCTGAAAAGGCATTTCACAATATGGCAGGACTATACATAAATTGTGACAAAATTTCAATTTTATATCATTTTGTCTCTCTATTTCAACAATTTCACACATTTTTTACACTGTAACAATAACAATTTGTTCTACATTGTAACAATATGTTCTACAAAAAATCTTTTTCAGTAATACAATTATTCTTTCAGTTTAAATATATGTTGATTCTTTATTATAATTGAATTTTCTATAAATAACATAACTCTTACATCACAGTACATTGTTCAGAGTATTATAACACAGTCTGAAGGTTATCAACTGATAAGGTTCTCCATAATAGAATCAGCCTGCTTTAATTCTGCAAGAGAAATTTAAACAATCTAAAGTATTAAAGACAGAGTAATTTTATAACTATAAATATAACAAAATAGGCTTTTTTAAAATGAGAAACAATGTGGATACCACACATACTACCACATTTAACCAATTACAGTGATAATACCACACATACCAGTGGTGGATCCAGACTATCTACTAAGGGGGACCCAGAACCCAATTTTCAGAAAACCCCTGGCCCTCCCTGGATTCGCCACTCAATACCTGAGCATTGGTGGTTGAGACAAATTCTATGATGTCAAAACTGCCCCAAACAATGAACAAGTCCTATACATTAATACATTGTCAGATTTATCAAAACAGTTATGTTGCATTACATGTTATTTTAACATATCTTTATACTATTTCCAAATTTCAAGATGTTCAAGAGGCATTAAATTTCAACCACATTCAGCCCTGAACCAAGGGTAGATTTAAAGTAACAAGTGTAAGTCAATAACTTGAAACAAAATTTCTATCCCAAACAGACAGGCATGAGAGCCAGGGTATTGTATATACATACATATTCTGCTATGATATTCACTCAGTGAAGTATTAATCAATCAGGGATTTTTATATCAGTAAATATGCAAAAGGCCATAATTGTATGATACTATCAATTCTTACATGGCTCTTGTTAATCGTCCAAGAGTATAATACTCGATAACCATATACTTGGCACATGTGCAAATGGTATCGGAATCAGAGTAAAAGGGAAGCAAAACAACCATGTTTTTAGTTTTTTCATCTTAATTTGTGAAGGAAATAATTGTTAGCGATAGTTACGAAAATTTTTCAGATACGTAAATGTGTATTGTTTTTCTTTCCATTCAGATTTTGAAATTGCATCTGATTGAAAATGTAAGCTTCCGTATTGTGACATCATAGAAACAGACAGCAATGGAAATGGGATATATTCTCCTTCTCTTAGGTAGCTTCAGAATAAAAAATTCAATTTTCTGTCATATTAGAATTGAAATAATTCATGGCAGGTACATGTATATGGTGGTTGTCCTTAAACCATGGGCTAGGTCGTCATATTTGTATATTTAACCCCTCACTAACGCTCAGGGTTAAATTGAATATTATCTTAATTATACTAACCATTCAATAAAACTCTAAATTTATCTGCTGACACAGTAAATGTGACTGGGCTGACATTGTTTGTGTTAGGATCTCTGACCTTTAACCTCAGCTGTACACTTGGTTCATCAATGTTCTTTAGATGACTTGAACTAAGTATGTAATCAACTCTCCACTCTACCGAATCTAACTGTGATACTACAATATATAATATGTATAGGGTCTGTAAGTCTCGTCATGTGACACCGAGAAATCACGATAAAATTGCAATTTGAACATGTTTCCCGCCAAAATATGACATTGCAGCATTATGACGTCCTAATTTTGCGTTTGAAACGTCATATTTTTTTGTTAAAAATGTAACTTCCGGGTACAAATTATGTGCCCGGAAGTTCCAAAATTGTACGAGACTTACAGACCCTATTATCTTTGAAACTTCAAAACACATAAGTAGTACTCAGAATTTTCATTTTTACAAACATATACTGTGAAAGGTGAATGAAAGGATATGGAGTAAATGTACATGAGACAAAGTCTCTACAAATCAATGGTATAAAACACGCAAAGGAACAATGCTTTTATTGTTGTTCTTGAAGTCCTCATCTTGTAACCATGAGGCCTTCAACAATGAGCTTTGTTAAATATTAATTGTTCATAGGGTTCCAATTTTTGTGAATTTCGTGGTTCACTCAAACTATAAACTTAAGTTCCCAACAAAATGCATTGTTTTAAATGCAAAGAGTTTGAATCCATGAAATTAAGTACCCACGAAATAGTGATATTTATGAAAACCACTGAAATTTATATCAATGAATAGATGTATTTCCACAGTGCGTATTGTTTCCAGCTAAAAAATTGACGTAATAATCTCATTTTGAAGTAGTCAGAAAAGTCACACAGCTGCCAACCGCAATTTTTGCTTTCAGCATGTTTAGGGGGATCTGAATTTTTTTTCAGAGTTTTCAATATTTTTCAAGAAGGTGTAAAAAAAAACTTAGAAAATACAGGGTGGATTCCATTTTAAAATGTTACTTTTATGCCAGATCGTTAAATAAAATCAATGACCTATTGAGGAATATTTATACTATAACTAATCCAAGAGTCTGATTTATTTAAGGATTATTGAAAAATATTCAACGAATGATCGATGAATCATAATCTAGGATTAGTTATAGTTTGTATTATATAGATCTTACGCATATTTGATGCTGAATTTAAGATTCATTTCAGGAGTTAACCCACTTAGACTTTACTTAACAACAACGTTGACAATGTCTCTTGTGACGTCACTTCCTAGAGTTAAATCATGGAAAATAATTTCACAGTTAATTATCACTTTTCTTTCACTTGGAAATCTCAATCTTTCAAGGCTACCGAGATAATAATTAAATATCTTTGTCAACATTTAAGGCAAAGACACCAACCTTTTACTTACCCCATTTGTGAAATTAACAGTAATTTAGTATGCTTCAGTGGTTTCAGAGGAGAAGATGAAAATACAATTTTCCCATAGGATCCAATTTTAAACTATGTTCCATCCTGGTGGCCATGTTTTATGGATGGGAACAAAATGAGCAATTTTTGTTAAGGACCTCCCATACATTGTTCCTGTCAAGTTTGGTTGAATTTGCTTAACCTGATTCATAGGAAGAGATGAAAAATGATTTTTCCCAGAGGGTCCAATGTTATCATAGCATTGATATTTCCATATTAAATCTAAGTTCCTTGCTGGAGGCCATGCTTTTTTGCTGGATCAGAACAAAATGAGCAATCTTGGTACAGAACCTTCCATATATCAATCCTGAATTTGCTTCAGCAGTTTTAGAGAAAATGTAAATGTGAAAAGTTAATGTACAGATAGTCAACAAATGAGAGAAGCCAAGTGATTGCAATAACTTACAATGACCCTTTGGTCAGGTGAGCATAAAAATAATGAAAAGAATTTTCAATAGGAGACCTGCAGAGACATCCTAGATCTGATACTAAGTTTACTTATGGCGGATTTCCTAGATCACTAACGAATTTTATATTTGCAATTCATCAATGACTATACCTATATTCCTCTAGTAACACCTATAACAACTCCTTCAAAACTTCTATCTTTTGTCTGTTAATCAATTACTCCATGTCTTTTAGAATTCTATTTTATATCAATTTGTACTGCCTGAAAGGTACTCCAGTGGTGACAAGATGGTATACAATAGAATTCTATAGAAAGTTGAGTAATTATTTAACAGACAAAAGATAGGAGTTTTGAAGGAGTTGTTATAGGTGTTATTAGAGGAATGTAGGTATATTCATTGATGAATTGCAAACAAAATACTTTAATGATCTAGGAAATCCCCAATAAAATAAGTAAAATATTTAGAAAGGACGTACATCATCCAAGCGGAGTTAAAATGACATTTATCTTTCAAGTACAAAATGACGAGTCAAAACTTTTGATTTTGTGACTACACTTTTTTGTAAATATCTTTCTTTAAAACTCAGGCACTAAAAGCTTAATGAAAAAACACAAATACCCTATTCCTCATATTAACCCTTTCACCAACAGTTCCCGGTCTACCAGGATAACATAAAGTTACTTAGGGACAACAGTTCCCGGTTTACCGGGATCAACCACTAGGTTTTATATTCTCTCTCCAAAACAAGAGTTATTGTTCTTTGTATCATATCCGGTTGAAAGGAGAAAAGATGGTGGTTCGAATGTTGAAAACACGGTGGAAATTGGTCAAAATTTGAGTATTTTACTGAAATTTAAAGTTCGAGAACAATTTTTTCTGAACGGTTATGGATTACGGAAACTGTAATCATTGACGAATTCGGGTATAAACAATTGTTTATTGGTGAAAGAACTTCGTAAATCGTGATCGTTTTGTGTCAGCTTCAATGAATTTTTACCTTTTTGGGTAAAACTACGAGATTTTTGGGTCAGTTACACGAGTTTGTTAGAATTTTCACGAAAATTTGTGAAACTTTTCTAAATTACACTATGTAGAGGTAAAATGACATTAAAAAACTGTCAAACAGTTGTAAATCACATCAAAGAAGTAAAAATGAAGGAAACATTAGTTGTTGTTACAAAATAATAGTTATTAATGGTTTTTATTATGAGTAATTCTTTGTATAATACAATTGGCGGCCATTGCCAGGAAATTCGTCTGGGTGACACTTCCTGAATAGAAATTCATCAGTGAAAGGGTTAAGCGCCCCCACCCTTAATTTCATTTGAAATCCTTAAACGCCCCCTCAACATTCCCACTAGAAACCGTAATTTCGATATTCATTTCATGTTTTCCGTCATTGATTTGTTTTTATCAATTGCGCATCCCTATGCATCCGAGTTTCCGGTTGTAAACAATTGGGTTATAATGTTTTTTTCGTTTGTATTTCAGTACAAACAAATGATCCTCCTTGTTCTTTTCTTCTAAGTGTCAATAATTTGGACAGATAAAGCATTTTGTCATTGATTCACGGCTGGGAAACTCGATGGTCTCAACTGAACTTTAGTACCAGGAAGTTAATTAATACAAAGTGACAGACCATGATTTTAAAAATCAGGGAATGTCACTCCTTGTAAAACTGGTCAAAGATCTAAACTATAACTAAAACAATAAAAAAGTATGTGTTTTATGACAGAAATCGTGTTTATTGTAGTCAGCCGCTTCAGGGTGATTCTAAAATCCGGACATAAAAAAACTAATTTACCATTGTTTTTTGAAAAAAGGAGAGGGTTTTTGGTTTATCAAAACTTATTTCATAAATTTATATGGAGTGACATTCTTTGATTTCTCGAACTGCTCTTATTAAGTGTAAATTGCAGATTTCCAGACGCCGGTGTTTTGGTTGAGACCATCGAGTTTCCCAGCCGTGTGATTGCATTGTGAACTTAAGT
Organism: Modiolus philippinarum; assembly: GCA_002080025.1. Lineage (NCBI taxonomy): Eukaryota > Metazoa > Mollusca > Bivalvia > Mytilida > Modiolidae > Modiolus > Modiolus philippinarum. Next base: position 29,996 of record MJUU01005627.1, read on the forward strand.
TTTTATTTCCTACTAATTAAGCCCCCCCCATTTCACGTTTTCTAAGTTTCTAACAGCCCTTGGGGTTTAATACATGAAACACTGTCCAAGACTATCACCATGCTAATTAAAATTTCCTTACATCTTAGACTCTGTTTCCTCAGTTGCATCTGTAACTTCTCCAAACTATCACTGTAGGACTTTGTTAGAGCTGTTGCATGCTCTGAAATATAAATATTTCAACACTGTAACAATTTACCTTTTAAATATCAGTTGAGAATTTCTATGTCAACAGCATTTAATTTGTAAAGATGAAACATGATTAAGTGTATTATTAAGTTATTTTAAAGCTTATTCCAGTTAATGCTTTTTACTGACTTTGATTGGTAATTTGTATGAATGGGAAACCTCGGTCGGTTACCTCCCTGTACCATGTTTTGTATGCTTCAAAGTGGAGATAATTTTAACAAGAGCTATCGCCGAATGGCAGCCAAATATGCCCTCCGCTCATTAATCCCTTAATCTGTATGGTAAGTGCAAATTTAAGTGCCTGTGGACACAATACACTGTGACCATTTATCTTTTAAAATATCAATTGGACCCACCGGCAATGTGAGAATTCCTGTGTCACAGCATCTAATTTGTAAAGATGAAACATAATTAAGTGTATTATTAAGTTAATGTACACCTTATTCCAGTTAATGTGTTCAGTAATTTGTATGTATTTCCTTTAATTTACAGAGACTGATAATCTCAGTGTCACTGAACTGGACACTATCACGAAATTATCGGGGAGCTGTGAAGGCTATATGTGCCGGTTGCTGTGCTGACATCATTTGTTGTATTCATATATGTATATGTTGGATGAAGAATGTATGTAAATTATTGCAATAAACAGTAATATTAACATGCTTAAATAGGTTCAAATCAATATAGAATTCTAAATTACTGAAAAAAGAAATATAGAACATTTTGTTGTTGATAGGGACTTTATCACCGCATAACGTATCAAGCTTGCCATAACAGGCTTACCTGGCAGTGATAAAGTCTGTATCAAAAACAAAATGTTCTATATTACATAACAAGAGGCTCTCGAGAGCATGTATCGCTCACCTGGACAATGGCTGACATAGATAAAAGGCATTTCCAATAGAAAAAACTAGAAGTGGGAGCAGTCGCAAACAACAGCTAATCCCTCGCCCGCTGTTAAGAAATAATAACCTTTATATAATCTAAAGACGTAAAGATGAATGTCGAAGGTACATCCACTGAAGGGTAAGATCATTATGTGTAACGTGTAGTATCTCAGATATAAACATTAATGGAAACTTTTAACCAAAGTCAGTCAAGTGTAAAATGTAGGTCAAAGTGACCCAATTATCATCTGAAGCTGCAAGACTCTCGAAGACCCATCCACAGACCACAGATGATTGATATAACACATAGGGTATCTCATACATGAACATTAATGCAAACTTTAACCCAAGTCATTGAAGCATAAAATGTAGGTCAGAGTAACCCAATTATCATCTGAAGCAACATCAATCTCCAAAATACATCAACTAACCAAAGATGGTTGATGTGCCACATGTAGATTCTCAGATATGAACCTTAACGCAATTTTTAAACTGAGTCATTGAAGCATAAAATGTAGGTCAAAGTGACCCAATTATCATCTGAAGCAGCATCACTCTCCAAGACACATCCACTGACCAAGAATGATTGATGTGCCACATGTAGTTTCTCAGATATGAACATTAACACAAACTTTAACCGGAGTCGTTGAAGCATAAAATGTAGGTCAGTGTGACCCAATCATCATTCCAAGCAGCATGACTCTCCAAGACGAATCTACTGACCAAAGATGATTGATGTGCCACATGTAGTTTCTCAGATATGAACCTTAATACAAACTTTAACCAGAGTCACTGAAGCATAAAATGTAGGTCAGAGTAACCCAATTATCTTCTAAATCAGCATCACTCTCCAAGACGCATCCACTGACCAAAGATGATTGATGTGCCACATGTAGATTCTCAGATATGAACCTTAACGCAAACTTTAACCTGAGTCATTGAAGCATGAAATGTAGGTCAGAGTGACCCAATTATCATCCGAAGCAGCATCACTCTCCAAGACACATCTACTGACCAAAGATGATTGATGTGCTACATGTAGTTTCTCAGATATGAACCTTAACGCAAACTTTCTATCTGCACTATTGGTAAACAAATTGGAAAAAGTTCAAATCGAGGCTGCCAGAATCGTCACTGGAGGCACGCGTCTTGCATCATTAGAGGCTTTATATTCCGAAACGGGTTGGGAAAGGTTAAATGTTCGAAGAGAACAACATAGAGTAATTATGTTTTATAAGATGAAGAATAATTTAGTTCCAGCATATCTGACTAACATTATTCCACAAGACTTACGAAACATACACTCTCATAATACCCGTAATTCTTCAATTATTCCTCCAATACGTACTCGTATTGCACTATATTCCAATTATTTTCTACCACAGACTGTTCTTCATGGAATTCTTTGCCCGAAAACGTAAAAAACAGCCCATCTGTACATGGTCTAAAGAACCATTATAAGTCTAATATTATTAAAAAATCTCCTTATTATTATGTTGGAAACAGATTAAGTCAGATATTGCACTGCAGACTACGCATGGGGTGTAGCAGTCTTAACTTTGATTTACATAGGAAAAACATTATTAACTCCCCTAACTGTGTTTGTGGATTAGTCGAGAATAGTAACCATTATTTACTTATCTGTCCTCGCTATACTGAATTGAGAGAGCGCTACATAGTTCCTCTAAACCGGTTTATTCCCCTATCCGTACAAGTACTCCTTTTTGGCTCACAAGACCTTACTA
>MJUU01005629.1:0-38313 GCA_002080025.1 Modiolus philippinarum
GATGGCAAAAGCTCACACTGACCCTTCGGGTCAGGTGAGCTAAAAAGGGGCAGAGACTTTTACGATATATTTTTACAAAGGGTGCTTAACTCAAAAGGAAATTATTTTATGTGAAGAAAATATTTTAATTGCTAATAAAAGACCAAGTGTGTGATATATTTAATACTTATTTTGTGAATGTGGCCAAAAATATTGGTAATAATAGTATACCAGTTGATAACAATCATCCAAGTATTGATGCTATTAAATCAAATCACCCGGAATTGGGTGATTTAAATTTAAGTTTTTCAAATGTCAACGATGATTTTGTTAGTAAACAGATCAGTAAAATTAATATCAAAAAGGCAACTGGAAATGATGGTATTTCTCCAAAGCTTTTACATTTGGCAAAACCTGTTATTTCTAAACCTTTGACTAAGTTAGTAAATTTATCTTTGACTACCTCTATATTTCCAGATCGTCTAAAGGAAGCTCAGGTGGCCCCCATACACAAAAAAAAACAGTGTACTAGAGAAAGGCAATTATAGGCCAGTAAGTGTCCTCCCTGCTATTTCTAAAATTTTTGAAAATGCAATTCAAATTCAATTAGTTGGTCATTTTGAAAATATCTTCAATCCTTATTTGGCTGCATTTAGAGCAAATTTTGGCTGTCAATCAACTTTATTACGAGTGATTGAAGACTGGAAAACTTCTTTAGATAAAAATCATTATCTTGCCGCTATTCTAATGGACTTATCTAAGGCCTTTGATTGTCTTCCTCATGATTTAATTTTATTAAAACTTAAAGCCTATGGCATGTCAGAATCTGCTTTAAATTTATTACATAGTTACTTAAGTAAAAGAAAACAATGTGTTAAAATTGGACAAGACACTAGTTGTATGTTAGATATCTTTAAAGAGGTGCCTCAAGGTTCTATCCTCGGTCCAATTCTGTTTAATATTTTTGTAAATGATATATTTTATTTTGTCCATCACTGTAGTTTGTATAACTATGCTGATGATAATACTTTATCTAAATCTGATAAGTCATTAGAAACTGTTGTAACATCTCTACAGGAGGATAGTAAATCTTTAATTAGTTGGTTTTCAAATAATAAGATGCAGGCAAACCCTGAAAAATTTCAGGCTATAGCTCTTGGTAGTAAAACCCATGATGCAAATGTTATTTTTAATTTTGAAAATGTTGAAATTAACTGTGATGAGGAGGTTAAACTGTTGGGTGTCACCTTAGACTTCAAATTAAATTTTAATTCCCATATTTCTAATATATGTAAAAAGGCTGCAAGGCAATTGAATGTTCTTAAGCGGATAGGAAATCATTTGGATCGTTTGGGAAAATTAACCATTTATCATTCGTTTATAATGTCAAATTTTAGTTACTGTCCGCTTACCTGGCATTTCTGTTCAGAACAAAATTCACGTAAAATTGAAAAAATTCAGGAAAGAGCATTACGTTTCGTTTATAATGATTCAGAGAGCCCATATGAAAATCTTTTGGAACGTTCAAAAATACCTACTCTAAAAACCCGACGTATGAGATCAATTGCTTTGGAGACCTTTATAAACAAGAAAAGCCCCACATTTTTACATGACTTGGTTGTAACCAAAAATCATTCTTATAATTTTAGGTATACGAACACAGCAGTGGTACCAAGACCAAGAACTACTAGGTACGGGAAGAGCTCATTCAGGTACGAAGCAGCCAGATTGTGGAACACCCTCCCAAATGAGGCCCGAAATATGGCCTCATTCTCCCAGTTCAATAATTATATTTCAAGCTGGTGCGGGGGGCAAAAATGTTACTGTTCTTCATGTAAATCCCAATCTGGCAGTGTCATTCTTGGATGAATATCTTCGTTGTTACTCTGTTTTTTTTTAGCTTAAGTTATATGTTTTAGTGTATCAATATAAAAAACTAAGATATAATTTTTTTTCTTTTTCAGTTTTCTTTTAATTATTTTTTTCTTTGCATGACTATTTTAGCTTTGCCTGATATATGTTTACTTGCTTTATAAATTATTTAGTGCTGAATTTGCTTTTTTTTTTAATTTGTGTGCTTTTTTTATTTATAGTATGTGTGCATGTATGTCTTAAATCACTATGCTATTTTAAATATTATTTGCTTATCAATGACTGTGGATGTTTGTAATGTATTTTGTATTGCATGTTTTAAAGTCGGTTGGAAGAGCTTTCGAAGCTCATGTTATTTGTTAATTGTATATATGTGCCGACTCTAAATAAAATTTACTTACTTACTAAATAAAAAAATTTACTTACTTAATGTTAATTTTCATAGTGGTAACTTTGTAAAATATTTTATCGTATTATTTTCTCTTTTAAATATCATTTTGCAACTTATATTATTATAAAATCTAAGATTTTTAACATCAATTTATTACCCATAATCTTATTGTTTGAATACATGGAAATTATTAGATTTTTGACCTGGCCTTTGGTGTGTCTCAAAAATCTTCAATATGAATCATAATATTTGCATGTTGCGTGCTGTGTTGAACATTTATGCGATCGGGTAGCATCTATGAAGAAATCTTTGGCACGGATAGTAATTTATATGATTCTGAAAAATTAATAATATGTATTTGTTAATTCTGGTATTAAATGAAAAGTCAAATCATTTTACATTCACATATGAAATACAAAACTGCCGTCATAGGGGCCATTAGTAACATTCACAGAAAAAGTTTCAAAACTCAATTGATTTTTTTTCAGTACACAGTCTTTAGAAATTCAGAGACATGTTTTCTTAAAGAATAATAGGATCTTGCATAAGGTCAGATTAAAGATCGGGCAATCTTTCACAAGTGTAAGAAATTTCGTCTTTTCTCGAGTGGAGACGAGAGTAAAAGACGTAGAATTTCTTACACGAGTGAAAAATATCCCGATCTTTCATTTTGACCGAATGCAAGTTCCTATTTCTTCCGTAAAAAAACGGATAGAAATGTCTAGAAACTTATACCGTGTGAACAATGTTGTCGCCATTTGAGTGTTCCCAACATTATGACGTCAGGTGTTTTATGACGTTTAGTCATGGTTACAATTGTTGTATCACAAAAATCAACACGTCTGGTTGGTCATTTACCGGTGTGAGATGAGGTCGCGTGCATCGATCTCACATGGGTCATCTCCCACTGTAAATCACCAATTACGGAAGAAGATGTACTGTTTTCTACATTACATAGTGACTCCAGACAAATTTTCTATTTATAGGTAGTATTTCATCAGCCATATTTTCTAAATAAAACGCTATGACGACTTCTTGTTCGATGTTCAATTTAGATCCCTTTGACAAAGTCTAATAGAAACATCTGTAAGAAATATTTCGTGACATCTTAAATATAGACATTTGCTAAAAAAGTCTTGCTACAAGGATTGCACATGCGAAATATGAAAGTCAAAAGACTCACCATTCAAAAGATTACTAAATTTCAAATGTTTTAGCCCTTTTTTTAAATTATCATTTGCCAAGGTCAAGGTCATGAGGTCCAATATTGTTCAAAAGATATTACCAAAAGAAATATACATGATAGCTATATTACTAACCATTTAAACGATAAAACCAATGTTAATCTTTTCAGATATTAATGTCATTTATGTCAGGAGTTCAAGTATTTGTGTTTGAACTAAAAGGCCTCGTCACAAGGATTGCATATGCAAAATATGAAAACAAAATCACTTACCATTCTTTAGATATATCAAATGTTACTTTTATGGGATTTTCCAAGCTGTCGAAATTGAAATTATCCCGAGTACGAATACGTACACAATGAGTACAAATCACTCGCGAGCTAAAAATACAATGAAAAGTCCATTTTCTCCCTACTTAAAAACTTGAAAAAAGTGGATCCTGAAAAAGGCCATATGCAGAAATCAATTTCATATGGTTTATACAATGCATAATTATGTATTTAATAATACTCCTAAATTTTGTTTCCACCATGCCCTTTGCGGGTGGCCAGATTTTTTTCGTTATTATCATAGTTTTGACCATCAGATCAGAGTTGGTTTTAAAACAATGTTTTATGAATTATTCAACGACATTTATATATTTCTCATATATCTGTGCCGTACAGCGATTGTTGCAGCATAAGATACATACTGTGTGAAATGTAAAAGAAATACCGCAAATATTAGAAATTTGTTTTTTTTCCACCGTGGCTGTGTCATCACACATCTAGAGGGCAGGTAAACACATTTACAGGGGATACAATTTTTGTGAACTACTTCCCCGCCTGGTAACATATCATTACAACGATATCATTGCGTCATTCGTATCACAATATCGAACTACAGATCTAAGGTAATCCAAAAATGTGTCCTGTGAAACAGTGCCCAGGTGTATTTTATTTGTTTTTTAAACTCCTATAGAGACCAAATGTTTGTAAATTCCGTCCTCACACCTTATGGAAGAAACTATACCATTTTCACTATTAAATACAATAACAATTATGTAGTTCCCGATTTTAATTTTCAAAATTGGAAAACTACCATATAGTCATTGGCTGTTTCTTATGCACATATGAAGGGGTATTTGTTGATATAATTAAATAATAACTCATATATTCAATTTTCTTGGCCTATTATCTTTGATAATTGCGAATTGAAACAAAAATGTATTGAAATATTGTGAATGATTTAAAATTGTTTTTACTCGAATGAACTGACAGTGTTTCACGTGTAATTTTGTAAACATACTTGAGTTACATAAGAAATCGCCAGTTAACCAGACCAGGCAGTTATCAAGAACGCGATTGGGATTTATTGCATGGGGATATGACGGCTTGCCAAAAATGTTCTGTGTTGGGTTGTTTTTCCTTGATTCTGTCGTATGTTATACGGATTTTACTTACTGGTCTCTCCCTTTGATTGATTCGGACTTTTAATGTCACTTTTATGGATTTTGTTGGAAATTTGTTTATGAACCCCCAGGATGGACTACTATTGACAAGAATTATCTATATGTCTGAGACTGGCATAGTCTGATCTGGGACTTGTATAACAGTATATCTAAGTCCTAGGTTTGATACATGTACTGTTTGTGCACAGCTTTTCATCAAAATTATTCTCTTCTCTATTCCTTTCTCTTTGCATTATGTATTTCTTTCAAATTGTTGTATTTTCCTTGAAATATAACAATCTTTTTTACAACTCCACAGGGTAACCAAAAAAAGGTACTCAGTAGTGTGTAGTTTGATTTTTTTTACTTTTACAAAATTGTCAAGATCAAGGTTTTGACATCACATATAAGTCATTCAACAATACAAAAACATGCAAAATATGAAAGCCCCTCACTTGTCATTCAAAGATATAACCAATATGTTTTTTTGAAAACAGTTAGACAGACAAACAAAAGCACCAAAAACTATATGCCTTAGCCAAATTTTCGATTAAAACATAAACTACCAATCTAAAAATGGCGGAAGACAGCAAATCCATCTTTAATATTTGTAATGCTAATTTTCGGAGCAAAATTACAAAAAAGATATATAATATAACACACATTTTAGCAATCACAACGTACCCATGTAGCATTTTTTCTACATACAGAGTTCTTCGTTTTCATCTCAAATATATCAGAATAGCAAAGTTTTAAATTATTACGCCCAACGGGCTTAAATGGGTTTCTAAACAAGTGCAATTGAAACTAATCATCTACCGGTATCTACAAGAAAATTTGTTTTTTTTATGAAATAATGAAGTTTATTGTACCTCCACTGGTTTCTTGTGGTGTTGCATCAACAACTTGCCATCCATTATAGCCCGGCGGAAGATCAAATCGTTTGAACCAAGCTTCATTCCAAACATGGAAGTTCCTATTTTATAAATAACAAAATACGAACATTACTGTTTGTTTAGATTCTGCATAAATGATATTAAATTGAGTATGTCATATTTCAAATTCAATCATCTACAGGTTTTATCCAATCAATTTGCTTATGGATTCAATTTTATTTTCGTATATCGTATCAAAACATGTATTTTAAAAGATGCAACTGTTACAGATTTTCATAAGAATATAACACTTTTATTATGTTTATCTACATCAATTGCATGTTCATTTCAAAGCAAATAAAGTCAATAGAACCCTTTCCCGCTTAAGGTTTTGCGCCATTTATCTGAAAAAAAAATAGAACTTTGATATATTATTTCTTGTGCATCAGGAGGTTCGCTCCTCATTTTTGATATTTTTGTCTCATTTTGTGTCTTCCTTGGTTTTATCCATTTCAAAATATTATAATTTTTTGCCGAAGAACCCCTTCTATTACTTGATCATTTTACACATTTTTGAGCATTTAGTCCAAATCTCATTCAATCCTTCAATTCCAAAGACTTATTGGAATATCTATCTTGAACTGAACTCAACCACTGCAACAGTGTCAGAACATTTGATTTTTCTACTCTCTAAACTACTCTTCCACAAGATAAGCTTAAATCAGTACTCCGGGATTTAACACATCAATCTTTCTGTACTAAAACGGGTGAAAGAAGATATTCATTTTTAGTGATAGGTAAAGATGGGGCATATTTTGTAAAACATCACACTGATTCACACAAAAAGTATACAGAGGAGGATGTCATTGCAATGCTGGAATTCTTGATAACATATTTGTAGAATTTGGAGGACGAGTATTCCAGCAGACAATAGGGATACCTATGGGGACTAATTGTGCGCTACTTTTAGCAGATTTGTTTCTTTATTCGTATGAAATCACGTTCATACAAGGGCTAGTTCAGAAAAAAGACAATAAGCTAGCAAAATCCTTTAATTTTTGTTTCCGTTATATAGATATTGTTCTTTCATTGAACAATCCTCAATTCAAGGATAACCTTCATCTTATATACCCTAATGAACTCGAAATTAAATAGACCACTGATACACCATCATCAGCATCATACCTGGACCCATACCTCTACATTGACAACATCTGAAAACAAAACTTTACGACAAGCGTGATGATTTCAACTTTCCAATAATGAACTTCCCGTTTTTTAGCAGTAATATTCCCACTTCTCCGGCATATGGCGTGTACATTTCACAACTCATTCGCTATTGCCGTGCCTGTAGTTTGTACAGCGATTTTGTCAACAGAGCGAAATTACTGTCTCAAAAACTTATACATCAAGTGTATGTTCAGTCACTGTTGCAATTGTCACTACAGAAGTTTTACGGTCCTCACCACGATTTGACAGACCATTACAATGTTTCTGTTTCACAAATGAGAACAGATATCTTTGGGTAGATCCATAGTTTGTTACCGGACTGACTAAAACCGACTGTGACAAAACCGGACTTTTCACTGGCAGTGTGACGGGTGCCACGCGTGGAGCAGATCATGCTTACCCTTCCGGAGCACCTGATGATACCTCAGTTTTTATAGGGGTTCACACTGCTAGTTCTTTAGTTTTGTGACGTTCTTGTTTTTTTTTGTTTATTGTCGTTGTCATACTGTCTCAATTCGTGTTGCTCTGAATTGCCGTGATTTTGGTTTTATGATTTTAGAATTTCCCCTTTCCTCGTTCTTGCTTCGGTATTCGTTTGCCGATGTATTCCGTCACGTTCATTCATGGTTAAAAAGTGTTAATGTTAAACCAAAATTGTATGATAAAATTCAAAGAAGTTCTGTTTCCAGCCAAGTTTTAAATCATTGGTATCTTAAAAATGAGATTATCAAAGAATCAATTTTTCAAAATTACACTATTCTTTTTCACTTTTCTAACAAAAAATCGTATTTATCTGAAATCCCTTTTATTTTCTAATTGATAAGCAAAACTCTCAAGTTTGATCTTTACACATAGCCTTTTGATATCTAAGCCAATGTTTTGAATTTTAATTACATTTCAAAATACAAATATACCGAAGTTAAATCAATGTCATACTCAGTTGATAGATACCTTATAAACAAATTATCTTTAACATTATTCTTACATTAAAAATTCTAGCAACTTATATAACAAATAGAGCTGTCACCGAATGACATCAAGTATGACCTCCCTTTCATTGAACCTTGTAAATCAAGTTTACATCTACCCATATGGGCACAATACAAGTGTTGATACAGTACAAGAGTGAACAAAATATAAATTGGGACATAATGATGTACCTCCACCTTTTTCCGTAAAATATAAATGTTGAATTATCTTCCTTGAAAATTTTAAGAAGCAAGCATAATCTTTCAAGCACATATTCAAAGTGTTTACTTCACTTATGTAATATTTCATTAAAATTCAAGCAACTTTTTCAGACATGCACCGACAAGGTTGAACCCCCCTGCTTCAAAGAATATTCAAAGAAATTTCTTTGGTAAATTGGAAATTTCGGGCAAGCAACCATATCAAATTATGCACTTCTTCAGGTGACATACTACAAGTGTGATACATTTCACCAAAGAAGCCATTTAAAGAGGAATACGCCGACACGATTCCTCCCCGATTTCTCCAAGAAATATCCAAAAACAAATTATCCCCCTTTACAATTCAAGCAATAACCGTATTATTTCGGGCACATCTAAGCAAATGCCAAGCAGCCGTTTAGAGCACATGCGCTGACTTTGTTTAGCGGGGGTAAAGATAAATGTAGCTAGAATTCCATGAAGCTCTTTCGCTTTATAAACAGACCCATGCCCAAAATCAAATATAACATTCAGGTGTTGTATAATATCATCTGTTATATACTGTAAATTTTAATTAATGTTTATTAGCAATATTAACTTTTAAAATGAACCGAAATACCAAACAATCAAACTTCGGTGTTGACCCAAAAGCCGATTTTATTTGGAACTCTCAATATCTAATTTTTATGTAAATTTGTAGAAAACTAAGGAATATTTCCATAATGCAAAGCTCTTTCCTTAGCTGATTTTACTTTTCCATTTAGATTATATTGGTTATTTTCTCTCTCTCAGTTTTTAAACATCTTTGAGTATATGGTAATTTTTGTATATATGTGTGTCTTCATTTTCTTTTCTGTGCCGTGCTAATGTTGTGTCTTTGTTTCTTTGTTTTTCAAACCTTGCCATTGTCCTTGGATTGTTCGTTTTAGACTGACGGTTCGGTTCTCACTAACTTCGAAGTTTTTGAATTTATGCACACTGAAGAGACATAAGTTTTTGAAATGGCCATATGCAGAAACCTAATTCACAGTAAGTTCGGTAATTGATTAGTAGACATATAGGTGAAGACACGGCACTGAAATCGACCTCGACGTTAACCAGCAAAGTTTTCTTAGTTATTATCCTTAATAAATTTATAATACATCGGCAAACGAATATCGAAGCAAGAACGAGAAAAGGGGGAATTCTAAAATCATAAATCTAAAATCACGGCAATTGACATCCAGCACGAATTGAGACAGTGAGACAGTATGACAAAGACAAAACAAATAAAGAAAAAAATGAACAGGAACGGCACACAACTAAAGCACTAGCAGTGTGAACACCTATAAACACTGAGGTATCATCAGGTGCTCCGGAAGGGTGAGCATGATCTGCTCCACGCATCACACTGCCAATGAAAAGTCCAGTTTTGTCAAAGTCGGTGTTAGTCAGTCCGGTAACAAACTCCGGATCTACCCAAAGATATCTGTTCTCGTTTGTTATATAACATTGTAACTTACTCGAATCATACAATACTTCCAAACCGGTAAATGGAACAACCAACGTAAACCCCGCACTTATATCCCAGGAGCCTGTTTCGCTCAACTGGCTTTCAGTTGCCACAATCAAGGTAACATTGTAAGTTATACAGTTGATCTTCAGTCTCTAAAACTTTCGTAGCTCGAACACACTAATATCTTGAACTGTATTTTAAAGTCTGATTATGTTTTTCTGTATTTCTTTGTTGGGTTTTTTGACACAAAACATTCATGCTAAGAACCACTTTCTACACCAGATTTGAAGTCGAGACTTTTTTTTGTAAATGACGGTTAACGAATAATATTCAACATCGGTTCTGAAGTCGCAACATCAATATCTATTGTTTTGAAGTAGTGAAATCAATATCCACTTGGATACCAAATTTAATTGAAATCAGATAATGTTGAATATTCTCGGCTTTTTGGTGGCCATTTTGAAAATGGCAGCCAACGAATAATTTTTAACATCGATTTTGAAGTCGCCATAGCATGGCAAACATTTCATCATTTTTACACTTAACCTTCATCATCTATAGTTTTGGAAATAAAAGACGAAAAATACCAAAATTTTAAAATTTCGGTGAAAAAAGGGAAATAACTTCTACAAGGATTTATGGATTTTCTTCAAAATTCCAGAGTGGGTAGATCTTGATATGATGAACATTTTTGCAATTTACACTTGACCTCTATCTGTTACACTTTTTGAAATAAAAAAAACTAATCAGAAAACGCACCAAAGGTACGAAAGCCGAGTTACGAATATTTGTTATTTCCGTAAGTACATCATCAGATATGCAAATAGTTGTGCCTAAGCATATGCATTCTTTTATTTCAATCAGAAACTTAAAATGGAACTTTCGCAGGATGTTTGACTTTGTTGCAACTTGGCTAAAAATTTGACAGGGGTAATAATCTAGGTGATACATATTGCTGATAGCTGCATGAAGTCAAAATATTCCAAGTCCCTTTCCAAAAAAATTTGGGCAGGGGTTCCCTGAATCTCGTTTTTAAATATTGCTGAAGTCGGAAATTATGTAGCAGAATATCTTTTTTTCTAAAAATTTAAGTTCTCTCGTTTGGTTTCCATGGCAACCAAAAGCTCGACTATCCATTACACCTCATTTCAGACCACCATTTAAAAAAAATTGGCAGGGGTAACTGAAAGCTCCACTATCCATTACAACATATTTCAGACCACAATTCAAAATAAAATAGACAGGGGTTCCCCTTAAAAAAAGATAATACATATTGCTGAAATCAAAACATTCCAAGTCCTCCTCAATAAAAATAAATTGGCAGGGGTTCCCCTTATGAACTATTTTATATATATTTCTGAAATTGTGAAGAAAAATTTGTAGCAGAATACATTTTTTTCAAATATTCAGTGTTCTGGTTTGGTTTTCATGGCAACTGAAAGCTCCAATATCCATTACAACACATTTCAGACCACAATTCAAAAAAAATTGGGCAGGGGTTCCCCTTATAATTTAGGCAATTCATGTTGCCGAAATCCAGTTTCAGAAATTTACCAAAAATCAGAATTCACAAAAGTATTTATTTTCATATAAGATTTTATTTAGACTGGATATTGCACAAAGCTTTTAGAAATATTGAATTTTTCTTCACATTAAATCTTTTACCTCCCTTTTTTTAATTTTGACATTTCAATAGATCTTATTTTTTAGTTAATGACTTATTTTTAAGTTAATGACACCCAAAAAATTGTGTTTGTGTACATAATTAGAATTAAAAAATGAATTGAACATGTTCTAGCAATATAAAAAGTACTGTTGTATGAACAGTAAAACGTTTTTAGCTATTTTTGTTATGCAAATAATACAGAACATGTGAATTTAGGTTTTATTCCTGATTGTTATTTTTTGTTATATATTTAGAAGTTGTGACCTTGAACTTTGTCGCACAAACCTCAAAATCGATAAGGTTCCTCTTCTGATCATAGCTCCTGTTTATGCGAAGTTTTATTTTGATGCGACATGTGGTTCTTAAGATATCGCGCGGAAACCAAAAATTGACACATTCACGCCCAGACACCATTCATCAAATTTAAGGCCGAGTTCGACTTCGTCGCCACTCGGCTAAAAATACAAAAAGTTTGAAAATTTTACGGAAAAGGGGCTATAACTCCGAGATGGTTTTCAGATTTTCTTTAAAATTGCACGGTGGGTAGATCTCATCATGCTGATCATTTTCACCCCTTTGTCAGATTTTTGATATCTGTAACAGTTTTTGAGTTATAAGTCAAAAACTGCAATTTACCCCTATGTTCTATTTTTAGCAATTGCGACCAGCGGACTAATCAAACACAATTGTGAGAAGCCATACCCTGTTGATGATTCAAGTCAAGTTTGGTTACATTTGGCTCAGCGGATTCATAGGAGAATATTTTTGAAATTGTTGACGGACGGACAGACGTACGACGGACACCAGACAAAAGACGACGGACGACGGACGCAAAGTAGTGGCAAAAGCTCACATGGCCTTTTAGGCCAGGTGAGCTAAAAGTGGCGGCTAATGAACAATTTGTAACACCAGTTTTGAAGTGGCAACATCAATATTATTTAGAAATCAAATTTCATTGAAATCGGACAATGTTGAATTTTCCTGCCTTTTTGGTGGCCATTTTGAAAACGGCGGTCAACGAACTATTTTCAACACCAGTTTTGAAGTCGCCACAGTATGGCAAACATTTCATCACTTTACACTTAACCTAACTTACATTTTCTGCACGATTGGCTTTAATTCTACTTTACTTCAAACTTTATAACTCTGAAACCGTAAATGCTAAGATCATGCATCTATTATGGTAGTCAGTTTCCAGGCAAGATTTGAAATGGCAAATCAAATAAGCATTAAATGTTTCAAGAAAGAATTGGCAATTCTAGAAGAATTGACGTTGTTAGAGAACGCAGAACACTGACGTGGGTTTGGCATCGCTGGACACCGGAAAACACCACAGTGATTGTAAGTAATATGCAAGTTGTACAAAGCATTAAACGCCAGTTTAAATGGTGAATGGAATATGCAAACTGGCCATCTAAACTGTAAGTTGCGGGATGTTATTGACCATGATCTTTGATTATCAGCAAATGAAGTTTGCAAGCATTTATAATTTAACATACTCTCAGCACATGAAATTATATATAATATTTAAATAATCTGAATAAGCAAGTTCTTCATGAAATGTTATCTTGAAATATAGGACTTCATACTACGTCATCATTTTACGTGTTTGTGCTAAGGGTGTATGGATATGGACATGATACAATGTGTCTACAAATACATGCTAGGATAAAGCAAATGAACAACGCTTTTATTGTTATTCTTCATCTTGAATCACCACGAGGCCTTCATCAATGAGTTAATTGTTACCTTAAATAAATTCTAAGATGGCCCTTAGCACCCGTTTGAATTGAATTTATTGCTCGATATCGCGCGACGCTAAATCCATGTTTTTTTGTTTTTAGGATCGTCAACAAACATAAATTGACTGGCAAAGTGTTATTATTTTCACTGTTATTTTTTGCCCGGCAAAAGGACAAGTGTCATCAACAAGTGGATAATTACAACATATGAACAAACAAATGACACTCATAAAGTCGATTGTAAGAAAAAAGAAATGTATGCTCTTAACATATGTCAGTTATGGTGTACTTGTTCGTGAGAGAGTTTCTCATATAGGTATACTATCATTCTTTCAAATTTTGACATTTATTTTTGTAATTTCTAATTATAACTTTGACTACCTGTTTTTAAATGTCCACATCTCACTATTTTATAAGCCAAGTTTTCTAACAATCAACTTGATGCGTGACCTGTGTTTGTCTATATGTTGTAATCGTCCACTAACTTAAAACACTTACGCTTTTGTGACGAGTACGGTGATTGTAAGAGCACTTTGCCAGTTTAATCAATGTTTGTTGACAATCGCGCATCGCGCAACCATGACCAGGAAAGCCATGGATGTAGCGTTGTTCGACATTTGGCAAAGAATTCCGCTTAACCCGGTGCTTGGGCCGTCTTCAACTATGAGGTATGAGCTCATTGTGGTGACGTCCATATGAAGAACAATAAAAGCGAGGAGGTCATAAAATTATTTTGCATCTACAAAAAAAAAACAAACAAAAAAACAAAAACAAAATCAAACAAACAAACAAAAACCAAAACAAAAATAATAAATCCAATTAAAATAATTAAAATAAAAAAAAATCCAGAATTTGAAAGTATGATATGAGAAGTTATCTTAAGAACAAGTACACCATGATCTAAATAAGTGCAGAACAACTCTCGCACGGGGAACAGTCGAAAACAAAGATTATCAACTTTCTTGACATCCTACAACCGGTTTCTAGGGTGACATCAAAACTGATATCCAAACAAAGAAAAATGAAAAGCATCAATTTCTGTCTTCAAAAAGCTGCATCCGAGTATCTCTAATAGCTTTGCCATGCGAGTGAAACATATATGTTCGAAGGATTAACTAAAGAACTATCGTTTAGGAGAACTAAAAACAACTTGCTCAATAAGGTTTCTAAGACGAAAAGATTGACAAGTCATTTAAAGGTTAAATAATATTGACTATAAATCTTTGCTTGTATACAATTATTGGAGTTGTCAAAATATGAAAACAACCTTGTTGTAAATTACCCCACAATTTTCCAAGTATATCCATCAATAATTAGGAAGAATTCGAGCTTAGGCGAGAAAATTCAGAGTTGAAGAAGATCAAAATTACCACTTTTGCCAAATAGAAAAAAGAACCCATAAGAAACATAGCAGTAAAATCCGAATAAAATAACAAAACCTCTATCACTTGGTGCAAACAATCCTTGTAATTGTTGTAAATCTGAAGTCATTGGTGATACATATGGAAGTAGTATCTTTGATGAAAGTTACAAGATTTTTCTCACCTGTATACTGCTTAACAAAATAAACTGAATTTGTTTATTGACATGTGATTCATGCAGTTAACAATTTTCTAGACAATCTACTACTTGTTTCAGCACCAGGTTAAGCAACAATCGTTAATATGGTAACAATAAACAAAACTTTTCTTTCACACGCAAACTCAGTGGGGTAAACAATAGTAAACTAGAATAATGACTGTCGTAAACGACAGTGATCCCCGCATCCCCTGTTTGACACAGAAAACAGGTATAGACCTGGGTATAATTTTTCTTAACATTTTTGAAATTAAACTATTGAGAGTCACTATTTTTTCCATAAGGAATTAAAGAATATATGGTTGTTGGGCAGAATTCCAAAAAATAAGTAGTCTTTGAGACTTTCAGGAATTTTACCAAACTTGGAATCTTATATTTTGGAAATCAAATTGCTGAAATGATTCTTCTAATTCTAACAAGTTTTTTCAACTATAGTTTCAATGTAGAATTCCAAAAATTAGTAGTCTTTGACAATTTCAGGAAATTTACCAAATTTGGATTGAATTATTTTGGAAATCCAATTGGTGAAAATAATTGCCCTTATCAAAACAAATGCTAAAAGTATGGTTCCTAGGAAGAATTCCAAAAAGTAAGTGGTCTTTGATACTTTCAGGAAATTTACCAAATTTGGAATCAACTAATTTTGGAAATCCAATAGGTGAAAATGATTGCCCTAATCAAAACATATCCTAACAGTATGGTTACTGGGTATAATTCCAAAAAATAAGTGGTCTTTGAGACTTTCAGGAAATTTACCAAAATTGGAATCAAGAATTTTTGAAATTCAATTGTTAAAATGATTGTCCTAATCGAAACTAATCCTTAAAATATAGTTGATAGGTAGAATTCCTAAAAATACGTGGTCTTTGACACTTTCAGGAAATTTACCAAATTTGGAATCGACTAATTTTGGAAATCTAATTGGTGAAAATGATTGCCCTAATCAAAATATATCCTTAAAGTATGGTTGCTAGGTAGAATTCTAAAAAAAATAAGTGGTCTTTGAGACTTTCATTAAATTTACCAAAATTGGAATCAAGTATTTTTGAGATCAAATTGTTGAAAATGATTGTCCTAATTGAAACTAATCATAAAAATATAGTTGTTAGGTAGAATTCCAAAAAAATTAAAGAACCTTAGTGAGCAAGCTCACATACCCCACATATCGGATAATCCTGCATTATGTAAAATATAATCAAAAATTAAAATCCAAGTAGCTTGCACATCTCTTACAGATGCACAATCATCCTATAAAATATATTGAAAACTGTAAGAGGATTTATCCAGGCAAATGGTACCCTATGAAGATCTCGCCTAAAAATGACTAAGTTCAACAAATGCATTTTTTGTGTGAAAAATCAACAAAAATCAAAATCGAAGTAGTATGCATATCTTCAATATATGTAAAATTAATCTGCAAAATAAAAACTTCCTACATTAAAAACTGTAGGAGTTATCCGGACAAATGATGTATCCTATATGCAATATAATGCATAAAAATGACAAAGTTCAACATTGTCTAGTTTTCTGAAAAATTATCCAAAATAAAAATCCAAGTAGCATGCACATCTTCAATATGTACACAATCAATCTGCAAAATAAAAATTTCCTAGCTTAAAAACTGTAGGAGGAGTTATCCGGACAAATGATGTACCCTATATGCAATATAATGCATAAAAATGACAATGTTCAACAATGTGTAGTTTTCGGAAAAATTATCTAAAATCAAAATCCAAGTAGCATGCACATGTTTGATACGTATAAAATCAATCTGCAAACTAAAAACTTCCTAGCTTAAAAAATGTAGGAGGAGTTATCCGGACAAATGATGTACCCTATATGCAATATAATGCATAAAAATGACAAAGTTCAACAATGTGTAGTTTTCTGAAAAATTATCAAAAATCAAAATCCAAGTAGCATGCACATCTTTGATAGGTGCACAATCAATCTGCAAAATAAAAACTTCCTAGCTTAAAAACTGTAGGAGGAGTTTTCCGGACAAATGATGTACCCTATATGCAGTATAATGCATAAAAATGACAAAGTTCAACAATGTGTAGTTTTCTGAAAAATTATCAAAAATCAAAATCCAAGTAGCATGCACATCTTTGATAGGTGTACAATCAACCTGCAAAATAAAAACTTCCTAGCTTAAAAACTGTAGGAGGAGTTATCCGGACAAATGGTGTACCCACTTGATGACAGACGGACGGACGGACTGACGGACCAGTCAAAAACTATATACCCTATGCAACTTCGTTGCGTGGGGTATAATAAGTGGTCTTTGATACTTTCAGGAAATTTACCAAAATTGGAATCAAATATTTTTCGAAATCCAATTGGTAACAAGAGGAAAGCTGTCAATGTGACAGCAAACCGGGTTTTCTATTACATGGACAGTATATCTTACACATGGGTTGACCCAGAATATTTGAAATGTACATGTATTTATGATTTTCATTAATTTTCAATGTTAAACATACCACCAAAGTAGCCTATTTCTGAAAGATCAGCAACTTTGATTTTAATCAAAAAGGAAAATAAAAGTACTGTGCACACCTCTGATACAGGTACAAATGATCTGCTTTATAAAAACTTCCTGTCCATTAAACTGTACGATATTTGATCTGGACAAATGGGACACCTTATTGGTAAATACTTGACCTAAAAATGACCAAGTACAACAACTGGTGATTTTGGCATTATTCATCAAAAATCAAAATGAATGTACAATGCACACCTTTAATATATATACAACTGATATGCATAATAAAAACTTTCTGTCTTGAAAACTGTAGAAGATTTGCTCTGGACAAATGGGGTATCCTGTTGGCAGTCATTTGAAGTAAAATGACTAAATTCAACAACTGATATTTTTTACATAAATTATCAAAATCATGCACAACTTTGATATATGTACAATTGATCTGCAAAATAAAAACTTCTGGTCTCAAATACTGTAGGTGAATAGCTCTGGACAAAGGGGGTACCTTATTGTTGAAAATTTGACGTAAAAATGACTAAGTTCAATAACTGATATATTCAAAATCAAAATCGAAGTACCATGCACACCTTTGATATTTGTAAATTGATCTGCAAAACAAAAACTTCCATTCTCAAATACTGTAGGAGATTTGCACCGGTCAAATGATGTACCCATTTGGCAGCCGCCCGACCGCCCGCCCGTCGCCAGCCATTTTCACCGTTTTAATAACCGGATTTTTCCGATGGAAAACCCGGTTAAAAATGATTAACCTTATCAAAGCAAATGCTAAAAGTATGGTTGCTAGGTAGAATTCTAAAAAATAAGTGGTCTTTGAGACTTTAAGGATATTTACCAAAATTGGAATCACATTTTCGAATTCTAAGATTTCAGAATATTTATGTTTTCCAAATACTTGCAAAATATAAGATTATATGCCAACATGTCCAAAAATATCAGTCTTTGACATTTTCAGGAGATTTACCAAAGTTGGAACCGTAATCAAAATTCTGAAAGCTTATTTCGCATCTACAGACTATATGCAACAATTCTGCAACAAAATTAAATCCATAAATCCAAAAACGTAGGACGAGTTTGCGTCGCATGCCATATGTGTCACAATCCACATTTTGCAGTCTTTGTCAAATTGAAATCTTAGGGCCTCTTGTTTGCATCAAGACAAATATCAAAAGTCCGAAAGCTTATGGCGCATCTACAGACCATATACAACAATTCTACAACAAAATTAAAACCCTAAATCCAAAAATGTAGGAGGAGTTCGCGTTGCATGCCACATGTGTCAAAATGGACATCTTGGGGCCTCTTGTTTGCACCAAGACCAATACAAAAATCCGAAAGCTTATTGCGCATTTCAACTCGAAGAAACGTCTTGACAAAGTTGTAACTCAGAATTTCAGGAATGAGGCATTTGGTCTTTAATTATTAGTCATAATAATTGATATATTCAGAGAAATTGGGAATTTTGATTTTGACCACTTCATCATACATTTTTTCCTGTATTGCAAATTTTCATGAATGGACTTAAATGTATAGATGCTTAACTTTAAGAAAACACTTGGCTTAGTTATTTAGCACAGAAAGAAATCTTTAGCTCGACACAGAAGATTTCTAAAATAAAAATATCAGGTGTTGCTTTTTCATTGGGGCTCAGTATATATCTTCCTTGTGTAAAAGAATACTGGCTGTGTGAATAAAATCTTTCTGGTCAAAAAATGAGATTTCCCAATAGAAAAGTGTGCCATACTGTAAACTTAGACCTCAATTAATAAAGAATTTGACCAAGATTTTGTTCGGGTCATCTTAAAATATGCTTAATCTTGAAGTTTGTCAATAGTTGAGGAAAATTGTAAGTATTTCAGTACTATAAAATTAGATAAAGTACAACGTGAAGATGCAAGGATTGTTCACTAGACTAAATATCAACTAAAACTGACTGAAATTCCATTCAAGGAAACGGGTTGGAAAATTTTGAAGTGCAAAAACATAACACTACAACTATGTTAGATATATTAGAATATTAAAAATGGTTTAGCTGATGATATATTTGTAGAATTTGGAGGACATTGTTCAATCATACAATAGGGATACCTATGTGGAACTTTTGATGATTTATTCCTTTATTTTTACAATAAAGCCAGGTTAATAAAAGCACTAAAAAGACATTCAGCTACACAAGTCCTTTAATTACAGTTTTTTATCGAAATGACAAACAACGAATATGACTAAAACCGGACTTCCCATTTCCATTGTGGCTGGCACTATATTTGTTAAAGCTCATTCTCTCCGGAGTAATAATTGAATCCTGCATGTTTTTGTGCGGATTCATACTGCTATTTTCTTTTTTTTTGTATCGTTCTTGTTCATTTTTATTTATCTGTTTCTGTGCTGCATCTGAACTGCCGTGTTTTTGGATTTTTGAATCCCCCATTTTTCCCCCTTTTTGTTTCGGTTTTTGTTTGACAATGTCTGATCACCACAATATCTTGATGCATTTGTCACTCTCACAAAACAAAATACCATAAACTATCATTAAGAAAGAAAAATTAAACGGTGGTATCCTTCAGATTGTCTTTAATGTCCTCACCATTTTACAATAAAATATGAGCGACTGGAAAAAAAGGAACGATTCAATACGCTATTTATACAAATTATTCAGATTAAAAAAAACAACACTTCTTCTCTAAATTGCAAATAAGTAGATTTGTTCCGTTGACTTGCCGATTTTGTTTAATTAACATATTGGTACATTAAAAGGTGAATAACACCAAAGCATGGATGAATCGCTTACTAATTCATATTTTCCATGTAAAACAACGGCAGTAGAATACCGAAGGAACAAAGAAGTGGAATTTACAAAAATCGAAGTCCAAAGACATGGCAAAAACGACGACACAGAAAACAATGACGTTAGACAGATACATAGCACAGATATAGAAAGCACAATACTTAAAAACAAGGCACTCACAGTGTGAACTCCAGTGAAAGTGAGAGTGACATCAGGTGCCCCGGAAAGGTAAGCATATCCTGCTCTGTTAACAGCACCCGTCACACTGTAAGTGAGTCAATATAGGAACATGTCAAAATCGGTACTCAAAATTATTTGTAAAACTATTTCAAGGTCTAACACACACTTACCATATGGAATCATTAGTCATATATTCTAGAGCTTCGTCATTCTCGTCTATAAATTTATCAATCGTCATGCTAATATCAGTATCGTGAGCTGAATCAAAATTCGTAACCGATCTTGCAGGAATTCCAAGTGCCCTCAATACTGGAATAAAAAAAGGGTTTTTCAGATGATGAAATAACACAAATCATATGTTGATGGTTGGTACTGTTGTTAACATTTTCATAATTTGATTACTCAGTGATCTCACAAATTGTGTATTAAATTTCATTACCATCAGTTTTCATATAGGCTTTGATGTGTTGATACGAACCCCCAAAAACATCAATTATTAATTTGTAAGAGGAATGAGACAAACAGAGGGCCAGAAGTGAGATAAGATAACGGGTTAATTTATCCTTGGCGAAACTTGTATGCTTACATAAGATTTACAAGCAACGTTTATATACCAAAAGCTTCCCTGTCTTGAATAAACGATGGTGCATCTTATGTGAATTCAGATACTGCATATACACGCACCTATCTCGACAACTAATATTTCCTCAGTGCAGTTAATACAAAAACATTTGGAAAAGTAAAAAATCAACGTGTTAATTCATCGAGAGTTCTGACGTAAATGAGAATCGCTCATCGATTCGTTTAGTCTTGGTAAAAGATATTTGTTGCATGGCGTATAGACGGATTAGATAACCGACTAGCTTTATCGTTTAGTACTTAAAAATTCGACTTATGACTTTGTAAATACATTCGAATTACACACACGTCGGGGCGCGGTCTACTGGTTCAGGCCTGTAGCTGCAGGTTGAAGCCAAGCTTTTGAAACCGGAAAAAATCAGTGTTGAACTTATGTAACAAACTTTCAAAGTTACCATTTATCTTTGAAGTGAGCCACTTTCCGAACAAACCTTTTTTCTAATTAGCGAATTAAACACAAAGTTTGTGATCTATATTTGTCTTAGATAAATAAGTTTCTTGAAATAGATACGTTTTCAAAATTTCATGCTTGTTGCTGTGAGTTGCTGTGATGTTGGATTTATGATTTTAGAATTTCCCCTTCGGTATTCGTTTGCCGATGTATTTACAAAGTCATAATCAAAACTTTACTAAGATTTTAGATTGCATTTTCAATATTAAAAGCAAAAGAAATGTCACTTTCGGAGCGGGTTTTACAATATTTTGATTAAAGTTGCCCTGATGAGATGAAATTTACGAAAATGGGGACTTATCTGCAGCATTAAAATTTCAATGCAGTTTTGTATGTTACTCTAATTGTAATTTACAAATTCCTCAGTGGAAACATGATTTCGATAATGTACATCCTAGAACTATACCTCTGTTGTTTTTTTTTATTTCAGACCTTTATATAGCTAAGCATTGTGATAAACAACATTTATACCTATAAAACGCGGTTGAGCTCTCAAAATGTGTTTTGAGTTTAAACACAGAGAGGTGAAATAATTCTGATTAATGAAGGTTCAAACTGAAAAAAAATATTAAACAACATCTCATCAAGCTTGCTTTATTATGCAAAATAAAAAAGTTGCGAAACAACGACAGTTGAATACCGAAGCAACAAAGGAGTGGAATCCACAAAAATCGAAGACATGGCCAAAACGAGAACAAAGAAAACAATGACGCTAAGACACAGAAACCAATTACGCCAGACAGACACAAAGCACAGAAAAAGAAATCACAACATTCAAAACAAAGGCACTCACAGTGTGAACTCCAGTGAAACTGAGAGTGACATCAGGTGCTCCGAAAGGGTAAGCATGTCCTGCTCTGTTAACAGCACCCGTCCCACGGTCAGTGAGGCATATATGTTTTGAAAGATTTGTTAGGTAGCTGATTGGTTAATGTATTTTGCTAATCCTGAGACAAAACCAATTAAAAGCCTTGGAACGTAACTTCTCTAATATTCAAACAGAACCAAGGTCAAATTTTGAAAAGCTTTTGTAATCACCTCAGTATTCAAACATGGACAAGGACTGATCGGAACCACAAACATAACTGACGAAGACAAAATTAAAAATTAAACAAGACAACACAAAGAACTTAAGCACTGACAGTGTTAACTCCCATAAGAAAGGTATAAATGTAAACTTTTCATACCATACACTGACTAATTCTAAAGTAAAACAAATAACTCATCACATGTTCTAGCAAAAGATTTATAGAAATGAAACAAAAGATAATTATTTATTTGAACTATTCTTAGCATTTAACTTACATGTTGTGGTCACTCCAGAAAACACCCAACATTGGCCATACCTTACTGATCTACCACTCTCCATGAACTTTTTAATTATGTCGACACTCCCGACCCATTCCGATGGGGAGGTAGTTCCATCTGGGTAATTTCCCGTCCAATTTCCCATCAGTATACCATTATCATCATTAGAATTGACCTGTAATAAAATATGGGCCGTATTTTGTTATACTAAGCAAACATGGCATTTCAAATATATTTCAGTAGGTCAATAGTTCTGCCTCTCTAAATACCTTATAAGAAAAAATACTTTATAAGGAAGAAAAATCGATAGACTGAAGTAATTTAGATGTTAGAATTTTTGATCTACAAAAGTTTTGTCGAATTCGGACTTCGCGTTTTCCATGAGACAATAGGATTTCTATAGGAACTAACTGTGCCCAACTTTTAGCTGGCCTTTCCTTTACTAGTGAGGCCAAGTTTTTACCGACAACAAAAAATTTTCAGCCAAATATGGCGTCTTCACCGATTTGACATTACCGATTTTAACAACCCTTGATATACTCTCTGACAGTGTGACGGGTGCTGAATACGATGCATAGCATGCCTACCTTTCTGCAGAACCTGATGTTACTCTTTGTTTTGTGGAAGTTCAGACTCTTAGCACCTTAGTTTTTAGTGTTGTGTGTTCAGTATTTTTTTTATTTGCTGTCGTTTGTCTTTTTCTGTATTGTTGATTTGCCACGTCCCTTGACTTTCCATGTTGTGAACAGTGCATACTTTGTTCCATCGGTAACCTACTGTTGTTTCTTTTTCACTAATATCAGAGGTATACATGGTTTAAGGATTTTTATATTTCAAAATCTATACAAGAAATCTCTGATGTTAAACTTGGCCAAGTTAACGTAGTACTTCTACCAGGATATCAGTATTGTCAGGATTAAACCTTTTACAATCTCGACAAAGGACGGTTTTGCAGATGAATTGCAAATATAAAATGGTTGTGCAGGAGGTTTTATTTTCGTTTTCTCTGAATAATGCAAAAGTACCAGTCGATGAGCTCAGTAAATTCTGTATTAGATCGGGACATATAGTTTCCATTTGTAAGTAGTAACTATCCTAAAATTCTAAGATGTTCTATTTTGTAGATCAAATGAATATATCAAACATTTATTCTTAACCTGTTTTTAAAATACCAGTTGCTGAACAGTCAGAAAATACCACTTCAGCGGGAATAAAACATTGAGGAGTGAAAATAAGTACATTTTAAGGTTTGACCAAAGTGTGATATACTGTCCATGTAACACTAATACCAGGTTTGCTGTCGTATTAGCAGCTTCCCTCCATTTTTCTAAATAGATAGTGGTATTTATTTCATATAACCATGATCCTTGAGGTATTGTTTTGCTATTTAGCTAAGATGTCCACTAACTCTCTCGCTAAAATGTCCAACAATACTTAGCTAACCTTACAATAAAAGTTTTACAAGTATATGCTTTCATGTTCCATAGTTTGCAATAATTATATTTTACAAACATAAAATATCTCGGCCTTGAAATCTTTTAAGCTATCTTTTCTTACTACTTTTGTCATTCATATTGTTCTATTCCTATGTAGTGTATTTACTTAAGAAATAATTCATGGCAAGTATATGGTTATTGAAAATTTAACCATGGGCTGGGGCTTTGTATTCGAATTTAACCAAAAGCGTTAGCGATTGGTTAAATTTACGAATATAAAGGCCCAGGCCATGGTTAAATGACAATAACCATATAGCTGTCATGAATTATTTCGATTCTGATATGCCAGAAAATGGAATTTTTCATTCTGAAGCGACATAAGAGAAGGTGGATTTCCAGCCTCCATTGCTGTCTTTGTATATGATGTCACAATACACGATCTGACGTTTTCAAAACAGATGCAATTTCAAAATTCAAATCGAATGCAAAACAACACACATTTACGTGTCTGAATGGCATGAGTTAGTTCAAAACTGTTCTTAAACTTTATTTCCGTCATATAATAAGACGAACAAAATTAAAAACATTGTTGTTTTTCATCCCGTTTACTCATATTCCAATACCATTTGCGCATGTGCGAAACATATAGTTATCGAGAAGTAAACTGATTGACGATTAATAAGAGCCATGTAAGCATTTAATTTAACTTATATAGGTGGCTCATTATAATGCAAGTTTAAGTTCTCCTCACTGTTTTTACCAAATTTCTAACCCCTTAAAAATGCAAAGGTTCCATTCCGTGTTTTGCACTCGGTTAATGTCTTTAGTACTAGATTTGGCCTCCTGTTTTGATATTTTTGTTCTCCTAGTAATTAATAGGTCTTGATAATAATTTTAACATTATTTTTTTCCATGTTAATTGATTCAAATGATGTTACTTCTTTAAACACATATAAAGCTTTACAAAATGTACTGTTTATTATCCAACTTGGGTATTTTAGTATTTTCGAATAGAAGCACTTATACGTATAGTTTCTGAAAAATGCAACAGTCACGTACTATCATAGGGAGATTCATTCTCACATAACATTTAAGGTGGGTAATCAAAGATATGATAGGGTATCCTTTTGAGCTCAATTTAGTTTTTAACGAAAATAAACGCCACTTAAAAACGCATTTCTGATTTTTTATTAGCGAAAGCGGGGGATTATATTATGCAGTCCATTTGTATGTACGTACGCACGTGCGTTTGTAATGATCCCCGATAGCTCTAGAACTAAAAGAGATATAAGTTTGAAACTTGGCTCCATACTAAAGTATGTTCTGCAGTAGTACACTGTTGACTCGGAATTTCTGTCAAACACTCTAAACAAATTTTCGCGATATCTAATAATTTGAGAAATCTCCAAGGCCATTTGGGCTAAAAAGAAAGTTTAAACTCAGGAATCGACTCAGATAAAATGTAGCAAATGTATGACCCCTCAGGGCATGGCCTCTAGGGGGTCCAAAAACTAAAAAGTTGATTCAACTGTAACTCCTCTTACACCTATGATCGCAGAATCATTTTAATAAGGGTATAAGTGACATTTTAACACTGCCAAAAATTTCGGAATATTCAAATTTGCCCTTAAGGTGGAAAAATGAGCGATATTGTATTTTGAGATATCCAGTAATTTCATGTCTGGAAGCTGAAACTTTCTATATGAGTTTGTAAAAATTTTGAGTTTGAGGTTTCTAATAAATAGCGCGCACGGTTTCATATTAGTATTATTGGCGGATTTATTCGAAGTAATGAAATTTCACCCGCAGGTGACTCTGTTTTATTCCTTTCGCAAGGGACTTCTGGGCATGGTTGTACTTTGGTCACAGATATATTTTGGTTATGGATGTATTCAAGTATATTCGAGGAATTATGAGTAAAAATTCCAGAAAACATATGTTTTTAGATCCAGTTGAATGTCAGTATTTACGACATGAGTTTAAGTCCGTTTCAGTAGTAATATACAGGATTTCAGAGAAATCAACTTTTTGTGGGCGGTCCTTATGTTTACTAATTTTGATTGGCAAACATGCATTGGCTCTAATACCTACTTCACAACTATCATCAAATCCAAAAGTACAAGACTTGTTTCAAATTTCACTGGAATTATTATTTTGTTTTAAATTTTTTAATTCTAATTTCCCACCGTCCCTCCCCTGTCCTTCCATCAACTATTCGTATTTTTTATACACTATTATTTGGCGGTATTAAATTAGGCCGCACCTTTCATCAATATTGTAATATATTTTTTGATGTCAACATTTATTGATTCAATGTAAATATTTATAAAAATCATTAAAAACGGCACACAATTAAAAGTGTGCCAATTTTACGCCACTCATCTGTTTGCTTTATATGTATATTGATTGATGAAACAGAGCGGAAAACTGCAGATTCTACTTGCATCACTTTGCGTCTGTCGTCGGGTAATGGAAGGACAGAACAACAAAAATATATTTATTAGAGAAATAGCTTTACATAAGCTTTAGCTGACAAGTCAGACAGTCCGTCAGGACATAAATTTCAGATAATGTCTCAGTGAGTTAATGATGGAACATTTAATTTGAGGGCAGTTTATAATATTCATAAATTGTCTCAACTGAATGAGAACCATAGCTTTGTTTGTCCGTTGAAATTGTGTATGCAGAACACTATGAACTGTGATTTGTTGACTGTGATGGACTGGTAATGGACTGATTATTTATTTTTATTTTAGCTTTTATCTATGTGTTTTTAGTTTTGGTGTATTTTGACTATGTCTGTGAGATAGAGGAGAATTTTGGAGGAGTATATATATATGTTATTTTGTGTTTTTTGTTTGTCTTGTGGTTGTGGTATTATTAAATTGCAAATTTTTATTTAGTTTATTATCTGAGACCTCTTTGACAGATCTCTTGGACTGACCGCCATTCTTTAAAGAACCCTGAAGTGAAAGTTCACTTCTTTACATTTGGCATCCTCGGCGGGATCTGTCAGAAAGGTATTTAGTTTGTATGACTGAAATTCAACTTGGAAATGGATATGCCTCAGTGGATATCTGAGAATGTATTACCCTGTGGAAGGAAATACAATCCGCAGAGCGCGAGGAACGTGCGGCTTCACGCGACATGAAACGCAAAGAAATGGAGAATGAAATACGTATGCGTGAACTTGCTAATAGAGAAAGAGAGATAGCGGCACAACAAGCCCTTCAGTCCCTCCTGGCACAGGAGATAAGAAATATAGTAAGTTACCTAAATTTATTGATGGACAAGACCCATATGTTTTCTTGAAATCATTTGAAAAGTAAGCAGCTTTGCATAAGTGGTCAAAGCCAGAGTGGCCAATACGCATAGTCCCTTTACTTAGTGGTAAGGCACTGGAGGCGTATTCACGCTTGAGTGATGCTGATGGTAGTAATTATGATAAAATTAAAGATGTCATCGTAAAGCGGTATGAGCTAACAGCAGAAGCCTATAGGGAGAAATTTTGTAACCCAAGAAAAGGGAATTCAGGGTAAAATTAGAAAGGTATCTGTTACATTGGTGTGAACGTGAAAGTATAGGTAATAGCTATGAAAAACTGTTGGATTTAATGCTGCGTGAGCAATTACTCCAAAATTGTAGTAAGGATATGAGACTTTGGGTAAATGAACATAGGCCTACATCAGCTAATGAGGTAGTTTAACTTGCCGAGTCTTTTCAAGTTGCTCATAAAACTGAGAGGTTTGTTTCTGACAAAAAGTCAAAAGATGAAACCTCAGCCAGGTAATAGTGCTAGTCAAAGTAGGGCTATACAGAGGGAACAAGGTAAGAGTGGTGATTTTAGGAAACCATCTTCATCTCAGGATGTCGGTAAACAAAAAACATGTTATATTTGTCATAAACAAGGACATTTGAGCTATGACTGTACTGAAAAGAAAGGTGAAGGTAAGGTTAAGAGGGGAACTTTGGACTCTGTGTAGAAAATGAAGATTTTTTGTTGAAAAGAAATAGTTTTGATCAAGGTAAAATTGTTTAAGCTGTAGCTGTCAAGGCAGATTTTGATGACAATAATGGCCCTGGATTAGAAATTGTTAAGGGAACTGTTGAAGGTAAGACAGTCCCAGTTTTACGTGACACAGGTAGTTCTACAGTTTTTGTGCATAGTAGTCTAGTTAATGGAATGGAAAGAACAGGTAATATGAGAGATATTTGTTTAGCAGATGAGACAGTTAGAAATTGTGAAGAAGTTTGGATTAATGTAGTTACACCTTACATAACTGGTATAGTACTAGTTTTGGTACTTGACACACCATTTGCTGTTTTGGTAATTGATAATTACGTAAATACTTATGTTCCTAAAAAAGTTAAAAAAAACAAGTAAAGTTGGCAAGGATGTCAGTAATGATGCATGTCAGGCTGTACAGACAAGAGCACAAGCAAAAGAGGAAAGGGATAAGGAAGGGAACGTCAAAACTAGTATTGGGCAGTTGCATCGCACTGAATCTGGTGATATTGCACAACAAGTGAAAGGAACATATAGTAAAGAGGATTTAAAAATGGCTCAAATTGAAGATACAACTTTGGAAAAGGTAAGAAGTCTAGTTCAAGATTATCCAAGTAAACAGAAATCATATTTCATAATGAAGTCGGGTATTTTATACAGAGTATATATGTCTCAAAGTGAAGAAGAGATATATCAGATTGTTTTGCCGAAAAAGTATAGAACTATTGTACTTGAACTTGCTCATGACATTCCATTATCTGGTCATCTTGGAATAAAAAAGACTAGGGATAGAATATTACAACACTACTTTTGGCCAGGTATCTTCGAAGATGTAGCTATGTATTGTAAATCGTGTCAAGTTTGCCAACTAAGTAGTGCAAAAGGTAAGTCGGCTAAAGTACCGTTAGTGAGTATTCCACCTATGGATGTACCCTTTCGTCGCATAGCCATTGATTTGTGGGGCCTTTACCGGTTACGGAGCGTAAAAACCGGTATGTTTTGGTTATTGTGGATTATGCCACAAGATACCCAGAGGTTGTTGCACTAAGGAGTCAAGATGCCGAGACAGTTGTTGATTCATTGATGGAAATATTCTCCAGGGTAGGTTTTCCTGAAGAGTTACTTTCTGACCATGGGTCGAACTTTAAGTCATCATTGATGCTTGAGGTACGTAGATTACTCAGGGTCGAAAAAAATGCATCGAGCGTTTACCACCCACAGACAAATGGGATGTGTGAGAAATGTAATATAGTATTAAAGCGTATGTTGAAAGAATATGCATCTTTGGAACCAAAGACATGGGATAAGTATCTGGTTTATGTATTATTTCCTTACAGAGAGGTTCCAAATGATACTACAGGTTTTTCACTGTTTGAGTTATTATATGGTCGTAATGTCAGGGGTCCCTTGTCAAAGGACAGTGGGAAGAACAAGCAGATTGTCAATCGTCAGCTGTACTCAGTTATTTGATAAAAACCCGTGAGAGGCTGGAAACTATGTCTGAATTAGCACATTAGAATGAGATTAAAGCTAAACAGGTACAGAAGAAATACTATGACAAAAATGGGAAAATGTGTCCATGGGACACGGATGCCCCCGCCTCCTTGCAATCGAAACCCTTAAATTATTTAAGGCGTAACTATGTACAATATATATATCAAATAGAAATAAAAAAAAGATCTTTCTCCTGTGATAATTAGGCACTGGAATTGGTTTGGTTTTGATATAATGAGTAGTTCCAACAAATAATCTGAGAAACTTTGATATAATGTGTAGTTCCAACAAATAATCTGAGAAACAGTCTTATATGTAATACTAATCTATTTCTAGCAACTGTGGCCTTGACCTTGGGGGTACCAACCCCAAAATCGATATTGTGCGGTTATGCGGATGTAAACTTGGATTCTATTGGCTGATTAACCACTTGCTAAATAACCATGTCCGCCATACACAACAAGAAAATCAATAATCGTGATAATGTAGTGTTTCATAATTAACAAAAATGCAGTAAGCATAAAAAAATAAACACATCGACATTAAACATAGTTTACTTCTACGTAATGTAACAGTAATTTCAGCCTGAAAATTAAAATACGAAAAACATCTATATTTGGAATAACATGCAAATTTTATGAAATGTTTTATCTGCGTTCATTTCCAAAGGTTTCCGCTCAGCGTATTTCAAAAACGTCATTTTGCTGGTACAATCTTTATACAACTTGAAAAATCAATAAATCACTCGGTTGTGTATTGTTCGTAGGTATAGTGCTTATTTTTGGAATCGTGTAGTTAAATGTCGGTCATTTTCTAATCATCGTTTTCGTAGTTTAATGCAAACTGTGGCTAGCATAACCGCACAAAAATGTTATCATGCATTGAACCAACTAACATGATTATTTAGATAGTGTCGAAAATGGTTGAACGGTGCGGCTGATGCCTTACCGTTCAACGATTTTCGACACTATCTAAATAATCATGTTAGTTTGTTCAGTGCATGATAACTTATAGTGTTCCGTCTTGGGTGATAAGCAAGCATATGACTAAGTTTGGTTTTGATCCTATGTAGTATACTCAAGTTATCATCCGGAAACCAAAATTTTATTGAAATTTTAGTCTATTTTTAGCAACTGTGACCTTGCCCCTTGGTGTACCAACCCGTAAATCGATAGGGTCCTGTCTTAGGTAATAAGTAAGCATGTGACCAAGTTTAGTTTTGATCCGATGTAGTATACTCAAGTTATCATCCGGAAACAAAAGTTTTATTGAAATTTTAGTCTATTTTTAGCAACTGTGACCTTGACCTTGGGGGTACCATCCAGGAAATCAAGAAGCTTCTGTTTGGGGCGATAAGCAAGCATGTGACCAAGTTTGGTTGTGATATGAAGTAGTATACTCAAGTTATCATCCGGAAACCAAAATTTTATTGAAATTTTAGCCTAGTTTTAGCAACT
This sequence comes from Modiolus philippinarum, assembly GCA_002080025.1. NCBI lineage: Eukaryota > Metazoa > Mollusca > Bivalvia > Mytilida > Modiolidae > Modiolus > Modiolus philippinarum. The sequence continues at coordinate 30,873 of MJUU01005629.1, forward strand.
GTGACCTTGACCTTGGGAGTACCAACCCGTAAATCGATAGGGTTCTGTCTTCTGTAATAAGTAAGCATGTGACCAAGTTTGGTTTTGATCCAATGTAGTATACTTCGGTTATCATCCGGAAACAAAAATGTTATTGAAATTTTAGTCTATTTTCAGCAACTGTGACCTTGATCTTGCAATTAACAACCAGGAAATCAATAGGGTTCTGTATTGGGTGATAAAGAAGCATGTGACTAAGTTTGGCATTGATCTGATGCAGAATACTCAAGTTATCATCCGGAAAGCAAATTTTATTGAAATTTTAGTCTATTTTTAGCAACTGTGACCTTGACCTTGGGGGTACCAACCCGTAAATCGATAAGGTTCTGTCTTAGGTAATAAGCAAGCATGTGACTAAGTTTGGCTTTGATCCGAAGCAGAATACTCAAGTTATCATCCGGAAACCTAAATTTTATAGAAATTTTAGTCTATTTTTAGCAACTGTGACCTTGACCTTGGGTGTACCAACCCGTAAATCGATAGGGTTTTGTTTTGGGTATTAAGCAAGCATGTGACCAAGTTTGATTTAGATCCTATGTAGTATACTTAAGTTAGCATCCGGAAACCTAAATTTTATAGAAATTTTAGTCTATTTTTAGCAACTGCGACCTTGACCTTGGGGGTACCAACCTGGAAATCGATAGGGTTCTGTCTTGGGTGATAAGTAAGCATGTAACAAAGTTTTGTTTTGATCCGATGCAGGATACTCAAGTTATCATCCGGAAACCAAAAAGATAGACGTACGGACGTACGTACGTACGGAGGGACGTACGGATCAGGGTAAACCTTAATGCCCCCGACCGCCTAGCGACGGTAGCATAAAAAAGCAATGTCCAGAGAGATTGAAGTAGGCAGTAAAGTATTAGTTTTACTCCAAACAAGTGAAAATAAACTTGTAGCACAATGGAAAGGACCTTATCTTGTTACTGATAAGGTAGGTACAGTAGATTATAAAGTAAAGGTAAGAGGAAGAGAAAAGATCTATCACTTGAATATGCTACAAACATGGTATGAACGCCCAGAGACCTTGAAATCTGAGGTAGAGTATTTGGCATGTATTGATGTTGTTGAGGATAAACTTGAGGATGAGGATTTAGATCTGGATTTTAAAGCAACTCCTCATCTGGTTGGGAAAGAAACGGTAAGTGATGTAACAATATCAGATGATTTGACAGTAGAGCAACATACTTTTAAGTGAATTTTCCGATATATTCACTGATGTACCAAAAAGGACAGACTTGGTAACCCATAAGGTAAAGCTAACTACATGTACAGATACGCCTGTCTATAGAAAACCCTATCCAATTCCCTATGCACTTAAGAGAAAAACTTCAGCAAGAATTGGACGAAATTTTGAAACTTTTCATTATAGAGCCATCGGAAAGCCATTATGCAGCACCAGTTGTATTGGTAAAAGAGAAAGACTCATCAATTAGATTTTGCTGTGATTATAGAGAGATTAATAAAATCACAGAATTTGATCCCAGTCCGATGCCCCAGATAGATTGTGTATTAAATAAAATAGGTAAGGCTAAATATGTAAGCAAAATAGACCTCACTAATGGCTATTGACAATTAAGTTTAGATAATAATGATGCAAAGCAGAAAAGTGCCTTTGTGACACCTATGGGTCAGTATCAATTTACAGTAATGCTCTTTGGTGTGGTTAACGCCAGTGCTACATTTGTACGTTTGATGAAAAAAGTTCTTAAAGACTGTGACGGTTTCGCAGATTCCTTTATAGATGATATTGGAGTTTACAGTACATTTGAAGAGCATTTGGAACATATACGGTTGGTATTAAAAGCTCTCCGAAAAGAAACATTGCAGCTAGACCAAAAAAGTGTTACTTTGGATTTGGTAAGATGGAATTTCTTGGTCATATTGTTGGAGGGGAGAAATCAAACCTACTCAAGATAAAATCAAAGCTATTTTGGATTTCAAACCACCGACTACAAAGAAACAGGTAAGGTCATTTATCGGACTCATTGGATTCTACAGAAAATTTATACCAAATTTTTCCAAATATTCGGCATCAATTACAGATCTTACAAAAAAGGTTTACCAAATAAGGTAATTTGGGCAAGTAAGCACCAGCAGTGTTTTGACCAGTTCAAGTCATTGACTGAATCAGAGCCAGTGTTAAGAGCACCTGATTTTTCTCTCACATTCATATTGTGTATTGATGCTTGTAAGACCGGAGTGGGGTGTGTTCTTGAACATGAATTCAGCGATGGCAGACATCCAATACTTTATATGAGCAAGAAGTTCTCAAAAATTGAGAGTAAGTATTCTGTCATAGAAAAGGGGTACTTTGCCATAGTTTGGGCTGTAAAGTCTTTGAGGATTTCTTTAGGAGTAAAGATTTTGTCATAGAAACTTCCCATGACCATTACAGTGGCTTCAGAGAATGAAGACGAGTAACCAACGTTTATTAAGGTGGAGTCTAGTACTTCAGGAATTAAAATTCCACATTTCTTATGTACCAGGTAGGTTGAACATAGTGACAGATGCGTTGTCTAGGTTAGAAGAGTGAGGTCCCCTAAAAAGACTCTAGGTTTGTATATAGATGTTTATATGTTCATGCATGGAGTTTTTTTCTGCAGTTGTTTCTGTTGATTCGAGAAAGTGTCAAAGCTTTAAAAAGATGGGAAAATTTTTGTTTGTTGTGTGTTTGGGTTGGACAAAAAAGTTATTTTGTCTCCTTAGTGGGGAGGAATGTAAAAATGGTTTTCTCTGTGACAGATCTCTTGGACTGACCCCCATTCAAGAACCCTGCAGTGAAAGTTCACTTCTTTACAGAGGTCCATTATATGCATCTCAGTTACTAATGATAGCGGACTTCAGAATTGATCACTGGGGCATGCCCTTAAGGGACCAAAGAAATGTAAAACAATAAGTACTCATCATACGACCAGAACTTTATGTATATTTTATTTAGAGTTTTTGATTTATATATTCATTGGAAATTGCTCTTTGGTTCCATATTAAGTTTTATTAAATTTTGATTTCGGTGCCAAATTGGGGCAAATTTCCTGATAATGTCAAAGACTAATGATTATTGAAATTCCAACTTGATGTTTTATAATTCAGCATTTTTTATTGTCATCAGCTAGTATGAACACACGGATTAAAAAAAAACTGATTCTTGTTTTGGTAATTTACTGAAACTTTCAAAGACCAATAACTTTTTTGGAATTTTACCTAGCAACCAAACTTTTTTGATGGCTTTAAGTTTCAATGATAATTTTCAATACTAGTCAGATTAAAAAACAATTAGATTCTAATTTTGGTAAATTTCTTGAAATTTCAAAGACCCATTATTTTTGGGGAAAAATTCTATCTGGCAGCCATTTTTTTCATTCTTTATAGTTATAATGATAAATTACAACTGTAAGGTTTATAGAAGCTTTTATCATAATTTTGATAAATTTCCTTAGACTCTCACAGACCAATACTTTTTGGAATTCTACCTAGTAACCGTTTCTTTCTTAATTCTTTACTGTAATGACGATCATTTTCAGATTGAAAAACTCTTTGATTTTAATTTTGATAAATTCCTGAAACTCAAAGACCATAATGTTTCTTTACATTACGTAGCAATCATATCTTTTTGAAGCCTTATAGTTTTAATGATCATTTTCACATTTTCAATACTCGGATTGCAAAAAAAAACTTTGATTCTAATTTTGGTAAATTTCCTGAATATCTAAAAGACCCATGATTTTTAAATTCTACCAAGCAACCATATCTTTCTCAATTCCTTAAAGTAGTGAAGATCATTTTCAATATTCAGATTGCAAAAAAACTTATTCTAATTTTGGTAAATTTTCTGATTGTGTTTTTTATTATTTTTTGAATACTTCCTAGCAACAATATCTTTTCTAATTTTTTGCAGGAATTATAATGAATTTCAGTAGTCAGATTTAAAAAAAAATTATAATTTTTTGAAACTTTCAAGAATCCATTATTTTTTTTAATTGTACCTAGCAACCTTACATTTTTTAATTCCTTACAGTAATAAGAATGATTTTCAACAATCGGAATGCAAAAACAAGAGGCTCTCAAGAGCCTGTATCGCTCACCTGGACCATGGCCAATACATAACATGGATTACATGGATTAGCAGGACACAATTTTAAAGGAAATTTAGTGTGGCAAAGTTTATTTCCAACTGGCCAAATGGTTTTAAAGAAGGAGATCTTTGAATGTACTCTTACATTAAACCATGTTTCCCATTGGTAGCCAATTTGAATACGGTGCAGACTTGAAGGACATCTGTTTTGAAGGGGACCATCTAAGATATATTGTAATTAAGTTTTATTCTAACTAGCCAAGTTGTTTCAGATGAAAAATTCTTTGTATGCTCTTTCCATACAGTCGAGTAATAAATTAAGTTCCCCGCAGATGGCCATGTTGGATGACATTTAGGCACCAAAGTCACAATAGTTAGTCAGCACCTCATAAGCATCATTAATGCCTGTTCAAATCCATTCAGTGGTTCTCAAGATTAATTTCATCAACTGCTCAATAAAGGCTTTATTTAATAAATACATTATGCAGTCTATGAAGCTGAGAAACTGCTTCAACATTCATAACATCAAAGATTAGTGATAAAACACTAACATCCCTGTAAGACACAATACATTTATATAGAAAAATCATTATGACATGAAATAAGGTAAAGATTAAAAAAGTATTTTTGCAAAAAATTGTAGAAATTTGCACAATAACACTGTTTTTGCTCTTAATTATGGAAGAAATAATTTTCTAATGAAGTGATAGCAGGGAATTTCTCTAAAGCTTAAAAGAGAAAAGTTAACCAAAAAAGATTTGAACACAGAATTTAAAGGGAAATAACCAATAAACCATATGGCAGTGAAAAAAAAATGGTGAAAAACGGTCAATAAATCATACACAGGCCTTTGGATTTTCTTCAAAATTTCCGAGTATGTAGATCTTGATATGCTTAACATTTTTTTGATTTACACTTCATCTCTATCTGTTAGAGTTTTTGAAATAAAAGATAAAAAATCTAAATGGCACCAGGGTGCACTAGCCGAGTTGCAACTTCAAATATTATGTAACCAAGTTGATGTGAAGACCCCAATATTTCTAAAACTGTCTATTTATTTTCTTTCCTACCTGATATCCAAAATTCTAAGAATTCAAGAAGGTTTTTTTAGTTTCATGTCTTGACATTTCAATATATAAATCTGTTTTCGGTCACTGTGACCATCACTGACCTTGACCTTTGACCTACTTTCTCCAAAATCAATAGGGTTCCTCCCCTCCTGGTATCCAATAATATATTCAAGTTTCATTTCAATTGGATGTAGACTTTTTGAGTTATCATCCAGAAACCAAATTTTTCTGAAATTTTCAGTCACTTTTTGGTAACTGTGACCTTGACATTTGACCTACTTTCTCAAAAATCAATAGAGTTTCTCCCCTTCTGGTAGCCAACAACATATCCAAGTTTATTTCAATTAGATATACACTTTTTGAGTTATCATCCGGAAACCAAATTTTTATCAAATTTACAGTCTATTTTCGGTCAGTGTGACCTTGACCTTTGACCTACTTTCTCCAAAATCAATATAGTTCCTCCCCTCCTAGCACCCAACAATATATCCAAGTTTCATTTCAATTGAATGCAAACTTTTTGAGTTATCATCCGGCCCGCCCGCACGCACGAACGCCCGCAAACACCAAACCAATAGCCGAGTTCAACTTCGTTGCAACTCGGCTAAAAATGGACAAATTTTGAAAAATTTATGGAAAAAGGGCTATAATTCTCAGACGGGTTTTCCGATTTTCTTCAAAATTGCAGAGCAGATAGATCTCGGCATTCTGAACAATTTTACTTCTGTCAGAGTTTTGATATCTACAACGGTTTTGGAGTAATTTGCCAAAAACAGCAATTTACCCCTATGTTCTATTTTAAGTAATAGCCGCCATGCTGTTTGGTCCTCGGACTAACCGAACACATTTTTTAAACTTCATGTCCTGGTGATGACCCAGGCCAAGTTTGGATTGAATTGGCCCACTGGTTTCAGAGGAGAAGATTTTTTAAGAAAAGTTTACGACGGACAGACGACAGACGGACGACGGACAGACGACAGACGGACGACGGACGGACGAGGGACGACGGACGATGGACGCCAAGTGATGGCAAAAGTTCACCCTGGCATAGCCAGGTGAGCTAAAAATTAATTTTAATTTGGGTTAATTTCCTGAAATTCAAGACATGTTACTTTACCTGGCAACCATGTTTAAAAATGGATAACAGGAAACGCCTACAATGGCTGAAAATTATAATTACATGCAACAATTTGCAAGAGAACTACACAAGAAAAACACGTATAAGACAAAAGACAAACGTAGACAATGATAAGACTCGGGACTGCCGGACTTGGTACAGGCACCAGCAAAAGCCAGCGGTAGGGTAAAACCGGTTTATGGGTACCCAAACCTCTCCTTTATCTGTCCCGTTTCCCTATAGTATAAAAACATACGAATAAAACCCAATACAGATAGACTACTAACTCCATGACCACAACCTTGAAAGGTGAGAAAAAGAAAATACGTAATTTTGAAAGATGGGTTAAACTGCCGGCTAGCCCAAGGAGCCTAGTCTGCTGGTAGAACACTGTCGCACTACGGTAGAAAAATCAAACTCAAAACTTCCCGAAGGGTTTGGTCAAGAATCATCATAAATTTCAGTAGACATCGGCATTATCAGTGAGAGACCAGTATGTGTGCAAAATTTTCCGGTCACTAGGTCTCAAAGCTAATTTAACGGATGCAAGCAGAATATCCCCGATATTGCCGATATCCCCTATTACGTAAAGAATGTAAGTTACGTCCCAGCTTTTCTGGATTTTTAATCAATTTCTGGCATTTTTTAACAACATTTCCGTAAAATTGAGGACTAGAAATGCCCATAGTAATAAGCTGTTTACGAGTAACGCCATATTTAGATTTAACATGTTAATATCTATTACAAAACTTCTTAAATATATTCAACAACTTCTGAAATCTGTAACCCTTTGTAAAAGTTTGGCTGTGATAGTACGGTTACATTCATTGAAATCATCAAGAGTAGAACAAACTCGTGCGAATCGTACCAGTTGAGAAATATACACCCCGTAGGATGGAGCAAGGAGCATACCTTTTCTAGTGTATTACACTAACAATAATAGTTTCAACATCGCGTCCCTTGTTCCTTCGGTATTCTACTGCCGTTGTTTCAACAGAAAGATTTTAGTTTCAAAACACTTTTCCTTTTTACAATGGGGGAGTATATCCAAAAAAGGGGTAACGGGAGGATTGCAATCTTTGATTGGCTGTGTTTCCGGGGAAAGACCTTATAGTAATTCTTCTGATTATTATTATTATT